>JAFBJT010111423.1:46374-58990 GCA_016785325.1 Chascanopsetta lugubris | reverse complement strand
CCTGCAGGAGAGAGGACACACACGCACACACACACACACACACACACACACACACACACACACACACACACACACACACACACACACACACATACATTCACAATGAACTTTCTTGCCCCCCACAAGTCCTTAATTTTCCAGCTGTGTGGGCAAGCAGCGGTGGGCAGTTTGTCCCCCTGACAAGGGTCACTGACCCGGGGGAAAGAGCTCTCTGTCTCTCCCCCTGACTGCCTGGAGGACTGGAGCACAGGCGGCGAGATAAACACTCGAAGACAGAAAGGGGAGGGAGGGTGGGTGGCAGCGAGAGGGAGGAGGAAATGGAGCGCAGATGGGCGGGTGAGAGGGAGGGCGGCACGGAGACTCGAGGAAATGAGAAGAGCGAGATGTGGAGGGGAAGGTGAGCGGCAGCGAGGAGGGAAGGATAGGGCCGGGTCAGACAAGCAGCGAGGAGGGGGGGGGGGGGGGGGGGGGGGGGGGGGGGGGGGGGGGGGGGGGGGGGGGGGGGGGGGGGGGGGGGGGGGGGGGGGGGGGGTCCAGTGAACCATAGCGTGATGGAGCACAATGTTAACGGATAAGACGGGTGTTGAGAGGGGGCAGGCTGGGCTTGTCGAGAGCAGCTTTTGTCAGAAGGGAACACGGGGAGACACACACGCACACACACACACGCACACACACACATTCACACACTGTCACATTACCACCGAGGGAAAGGAGCTGATGTATTTGTCTTGGAATATCTGAGAAGAAAGGTGGAGTGGGAGGGAGGGGGAGGTGCAGCGAGGCTGTGCATGCATAGACCTCTCTGATTTATGTTGCACCGTAAAAGGCAATTTATATGTCGAACACCCGACAAGGATTCCAGGATCTCAACCTGCCTTTCATGCAGATGCACTCCGTTGCTCCACAGGCTGCCTCTCTCCATTCAGAGGCGTTGGCTGCATGAGCAGGAGTCATGCTAAATACCTCTGTTTTGTCATATGCCACAAATATCCCATTGATTGCAATGTTGAATGATTAGAAAGTAATTTCATGAAAAGAAAGCATTTCCATTCCTTGAAAATGTCAATTCACTTTCACAGTAATGTAACAGGAAAACTGACCTGAGCTCCTTTGGACCAAAAAGAAACTGGTAATGCAAGCACACAACCGCTCATCGACCACATCCTATCATCGAGCGTATCCAGTGCCCAATGAATATAGTATAACTATTACATTCTTGGCTGGAGGCGTCATCATTTGCAATCAAGCCAGGAAACCACTGACAGACGCTCTTATTTTCATAGTAGTTTCATAGGGGGGGACTAATTAGTCATTATGGCACAGGTGCATCATCAAACCTAATCTACTCAGATGCTTAATGTAAAAATGAGATGATGACAGTCAATTGAATGTGGCTCTAAATACACAATGTCAAAGCACTTTGTACTGTCTGAGTTAGCTTGTCATCCAGCAGGGGGCGCTCACTGTCATCAGACCTACTGCATGGCCCTTTGACCCGTCGCTTAAGCAAGATACTTTATTTTTCTGTTGAATGGATGATGTCCTGATTGCACATGCAAGGAAGACATCAGTCTATCTGAACCTTCTCACATGTACTGGATGTTTTACTGTTCATATTAGCACAGATAATGGATCTGAAAGTCTTAAGTCTTCTCTTTGTTCTATAAAGACGGCTGTTCAAAATATAAAGTGAGTAATTTCATCAGAGGTCACATCGGTAAGCAACCGATCTTAGAAGGCCGTGCATTTGTTTATATCGTTTGTGTTTTGTTTCCGCAGACAAGCTAAGCAGGCTTCCGCATGGAGCTGCCCTCACAGATCTCACACCCACATCCACTGACTGATCACATGCCTCACATCTTTTTATGTCTCAAATTTAAAGTCAGATGATACACTACAACAGAGGACACCCAGCAGCCTGTGTGAGCAATTCAAAAAAACAGCCTGTGCAGATAAACACAACAAACTGGAATCTCATTTTACACCTGAATCTATTTAAAAGCTGTAAACTGAGAACAAGACAAAGGAGAAGGGATGTGGAGGACAATTGGCTGAACTTGCATATATTGAATATTGAACTTAAATATTCATAATGTTACAAATTGAAAAGAGTAATTACAGATCACCATCCAGGCATTAGGAGCCAATTACCAAACTCTAATATCAGCCTCAATATCCAGGGAATATGAATATGCTCAGGGTGGACAGGGAAGGTTTGAATCTCAGATTCAGCCGCTATCACCATTTACAGTGACTTCTTCGAATATACAGTAAGTGTGTGTGTGTGTGTGTGTGTGTGTGTGTGTGTGTGTGTGTGGGTGTGTGTGAGTGTGTGTGTGTGTGTTTGTTTAACGATGACAGATTCCTGTGTCATCAAGATTTGAGTAGGGATGGTGTGTGACTAAAGGGGAAGATGTGATTAGGAGCATTTCTATGGAGAAATTAGAGCAAATTAGATAAAGTTGCGATGCTTCCCCTGCATGAAAGGTGTGTGAATGAATGAATGCATGTTTGAAACTGCAATAGGAGAAAGACACAGCAGGCAATTGACAAAATTCAACAAAACTGCACTTAATTGGCTTCAACGTTTAGCAGGAACAGCACGCGGTGTGTAAATACAGTCAAATGAGGATCAAACCATGTTAACTCCTCCACAGCAGTCAGACAACACAGAAGTCCATCCCTCACGACAACATCAATACAGTTTACACACAATCAAACGAACACAACTCAGAGTTAATAAGCGAACCCTCTGCCCAGACACAAGCCTATTACTTTCGGCTGTTTAGAGTGTGTGCAGTTCCATCCAGTGTGGCCTCAGCGCTGCACAGTCCTTGGCTGCACACTGGCAGGTTCCTTGTCTGGTTCCTCGGGCGGTCACGGTGAACCGGTTTTCTCAGTGGCAGCAGGAAAAAACAGCGGAGTCAACTCGGTTGGAGGAATCCATTATCCCCTTGTCGAGCGCCTTTGTGGGCAGCACGCGAATCTGCTGCACAGTCGTCCCCTACGCATCCGGAAACATATTATCTGGAGGAAAACAAACACTCAATTACTCAACTTAGGAGTTAAAGACAGAGAGAGTAGGCCCGCAGTTCAGTTGGGATCATAGGGTTTGGCCAAGATGAAATAAAGGACACAGGAAAAATATATTTAACAGTGCAATGCAAAAAAAAAAAAACGGTGCATGAGGAAAAGTAGAGCTACTAATTCATAACCTCAGGGATCTGGAGTCTAGTACATGGCAAGATGTGGGATTTAAATCGGGACATTTGCGCTGTTTCACTAATGGCTACAGAAGCTCCAGGTTCCCTGAGTCAGGCCTCCAGGTTTCATGTTGGCCTTCTATTGTTCAGAGCACATGGCATCAGATCCCAACAGGAGGATGAGGATAAATACGGAGGTGACAGAAGCTTGAACTTGCTAATTCTCTGAGTCTGCCTGACCTGCTCATCTCCTCCATGTTTATCCCTGCACCCATTACAGATACCGAAATTGACCCTTCACTGGAGTATAAATTAAAATTGTGAAATCTGACCATAACATCCAACGTCTTCTCTCATTCTTGTTGATTACCTGCACCAAACCTAATGAAATCCCCAACTTTCCTTATTTTTTTCCCCCCTCAAACCCGCTTGTTACAAACCCCCATTGTTTTGAAGTATGCAAATTGTGTCTGTGGCTCAGCCGTGTTTAGGGCTGCTTCTCTCAGCCCAGACTAATCCCATCCAATTACAGGGGCAAAGAGTTTGATGTCATTCGCGAGCCGCTCCTGTACCCACATAGGTCTGTGTCAGCCCGAGCCGGCAGTTTAGCTCATAAATTGTGAGTCCAATCAAAGTGCTAAGTGCCTGATGTCCAAATTGCTTCCTCGGAGAATAAACCCGAGTCACGCCACAGAGGTGCTGAATTCATAACCAGAAATGTACTCAACAGGCAAATGGAAGAGAACGTTGAAATGAGCAATTCAAAGAGCTTAATCCTGAGAGTTCTCCTGCAGTGACCTCATGTATTGATGCGATAGAACACATGCTGTACGGTCCCCAGCCTGCGCAGGTCTCAGAGCACCAGCTGGTGCTGTTGTCATCGTAGCTGCAGCCACATCAGTCACCTGTGTATCTCTGAGAATGAATCCGCTGACTTCAAAGGAATTGTTTTAGCTTATAGGAAAACATAATGTATACACTCATATCTGTTTACCTCGTTTCAGTTTGCCATTGATATGTACCAAAAAAAATGCTGGGCAGGATTTTGTGGGTCTGTTCACATTTCCAGAAACGTTCATGCACACAGTGTCATGTGGGCAAGCATACAATATGGAGACATTTGGGATTTGGGCCCATGTCTGGAAGAGGCTTATCTTTAGATGAGACTTCATTGTTTTTAGGTGGTACATTTGATTTAGAACATCTTGCGGAACAATTTTAGAGTTACAGATATTTAGGAACAGCTTTACTCTCACTGTCCACAGCTGCAGCAGGAGGATAAAGCAAGAAAGGGCACTTCAACAGCTTTTAAAAAGGTGTTTTCTATGCTCAAAGGTGCCCCCTCTGCTCAGGAACAGCGGGACATTTTACAAGAAAGACCCACTACATCCACAGAATGTCCAATATCCAAATCATTTCAAAAGAATGACATGTAAATATTCAGCCTGGAGTTATTCGCTTAGCTTAACAGAGAGAAATGTCTCTCTCAGCAGTGGTAAAACTACCATTACTACTTCTGGGATTATCTATATGTTGTTTTCTTTCCTTTAATAAAGTATTGACATTGAGGACTGATGTCAATTAGGGGTCCAAGGGTTCAGAGGGTAAGCCTGAGGTTAAAGTACTGTCAGTGTTTGAATTAGTCTGAATATTGTCCCTGTTGTCTTTTCCAATGTCAACAGTGCATTTTGTCACCTTGCACTGGAGCAGTATGTTTTCCTCATTGACCATCAGTCGATAGTCGTTCCTGTTATCTTTTCCCATGTACTCGTGTGCCACCTCTTCGCATTGCCTCATCGTCTCCTTCAATGCTGTACCATTGACCACGTTCCTCTGAATGGCACCGCTTCCCTCAGCTCCAGAGGAAAATGACACGGAGGTTATTTTCTTTATGTGCTTTCACTTTCAGTTTTATTGTAATTCAAGTCGGGACCTTCAACTCTTCGCTAAGAGAGTGTATTGTTTGGTTTTTGTGCCTTGTGGAGTGGAAAATAGCACACCATCACAACTCTGAGAAAACATTATGGCTGGAGACTCTGAGGTGCCACGTCGCTCTCCCTCCGTTCTGCCTCAGTGTGAATCTCTGGGTTTTTTTTATTGTCCACTCCACACTTACAATAGGACTCGATGCTATCACAAAGTTTTTGCACTTTTCAGGGGGCGCCCTCTACGTGCGCAAGTACGCACATATATATAAAGTAGCTGTGGAAATTTGAAAAGAAAGAGCGAGTGGTGTGGATGGAAAAGGGAAGAAAGACAAATTCAATAAATAAATAAAACGCGGAACTGAGAAACATGGAGTTACTGTATGGAAAATGAAAAGTTTGTGTTACTAGATCTCCCCAGAGATGCTTCTCGCTGTGCACCTCTGCAGGAGGTTACTCTGAGACTACAGATGCTTCCTCCCTCTTCTAAGACAGCTATGGAATTCTCATAATCCGTTTTCAGGGTGCAGTGGAAGAAGCGTGCCACGTGATGCGCTGTAAACTGAGATTAGATTGTCAGCGTGATAGCGAGGAACAATCCATGCATGCAAATGCAGATGGGATGTTAGCAAAGTTCCGTTTTTCAACTTCTTCAGAGGACATGACGTACACTGATGTGACTGCCGCAGGAATCTGAGCTGTAAGGAGAACACCACTCATTCACCTGATGAGGAGTCACTCAAACTTAGAGATGGCTTAGAGGAGGAAGAGTGGATTGTCCGCTTACCAGAGGGTCAACTGTTCCTCTGTTCCACATGTGCCTCCCTATGTGTAATACCATGACTTACCAGGGAATTTTGCACAAGAAACCCTTGCATGCACATTGTAAAGGAAGCAGCCGCTCAGATAAAGCACAAGAAATATCCCTGTGTGTGTGTGTGTGTGTGTGTGTGTGTGTGTGTGTGTGTGTGTGTGCATGTGCAGTAGCATGAAAGCAGGCTTCATGCATGGTTCCCTTGGAGTTTATCTGCCTCTGTGTGGACTCTGAGGGTCTGTGTTGCTATGTAAGACCACTCGTCCGTGGCTCTCCGCTCGCCTTGAGTCGTCCTGCGGTGTTTACATGTGTGTATTATCTGCCATGTGGTCCTCGATCCCCGTGGCTCTGAGAGGCCGGACGCCTCCTCGGTGCTTCCCGCTCCCACAATGCTTGCACTACAATAACCCGGGCACGCTAACAGGATCACAGAATGTAGCGTGACTATTGGTCGAATTGGCTTTGTCGTTCCTGTCTCCGTGCTTCAATTTCAGCTGGAACTTGTCTCTATTCCTGTGCTGCCCAAAATCAGGATTTCTATTTTTTTTTCATCTTCCCCTCGTCTAATTCTGTCCATTCCATCCTAATCTTCCTGCCGGTATTTATTGAATTCCTCAGTACTCTGTCATCACGATGTGAAAGAACCCTCTGAGTGTGTGTATGTGTGCACAGGGGTGCAGATGTATGAGCCCTTTTAGACCCCATTATCCATGATAACTATTCCCCGTCTTTCCACACCTTATGATCCCTGTTTGCTCTCACATGCATTTACATAGAATTTTGCGTTTTACAAATTACCCATTCACACACATTCATTAGAATTTAGTGTAATGGTGACATTGCATGTTGCTACTGAGTTCCCCTCAGATCACGGGTCCAAGCATGTAGAAGAACCTACAATAGTCAAACATCAGTTGGTCTATTCTGAGCTACTGAGCATGGTGGAGCAATATGGCGACCTCTGCAGAGGATCTGCCCCCTGACGTAAACATAAAAGGCTGATTCTAGTGAAGTGGTTATTCAGATACATTCATTGGGACATTGGTGTAAAAGTTGTATTTCTCATTTCTGCCAAAAGAACAAAAAAATTATTTAAACTGAATCTTGTTCACTGCACCTTTAGGATATTACAAGAGGTGTGTCTTTAAGTAACTATACGATTTTACTGACCCAAGTTTTCACTCTTTTCAGAGCTTCAGCTTTCTATCTTTTATAGTTCTAATTCTAACCCTCTGTGATTTTGCAGTGTCAAATCTGACTGGTTTCACCAGTCAACAGTTTTAAGACAGCTTGAATGTATTCAGGGCACACAAGCATGGCATGTTCCTAATGCCATTTGATCTATTTTAAGCCATTGTGCAGGGATGATAGAAGCTGGACAGCACACGACTTCCCTCGACAGCTTGATGGAGGAATCCCTCTTCCTCTTTCAGGGAGCGATAGCTGAAGTGCACAGCTCCACATTAGAGGACGGTGACAAATTGCAAAAGACAGAGAATTGAAATACGGCTCCTTTCTTCCTCTCTCCCTCGGTGGTTAGCAGTCGTCGCTAGTAGGGCTTCTCTTCTCAGTAGTTTCAGGGGGAAGGGGCTGGAGGAGCAGACAGTCATGCCTGTGTTGTCACTCCCAAGGCCCCATGCTTCATCTCAATAAGCCCCCTGTCTTCCTCCAGCGCCTGAGCGGTTGAAAATAGCGTTTGGGATTTTGTGTCTCATGTGCAGGTGTCTGTGTGTGGCTGTGTGCTCGCTTACAAAAAGTAAAGATTTCAGGGATTTCAGACAAAGTGGGAGGTCATGTTATACATCATACTGCCGGATGAAGTGCGGGGGCAGAGAGCGGAGGGGGCAAGGTGGTAGATAGAGAAAGAAAGAAAAGGGAAAGTCAGCAGGGTTAAGAAATGGAAATACAACCAAATATCAAAGTAATCGAAGAAGAAGCAGGGTAGTATGTAGAGGAAGAAAGACAGGATGAAGATGAGGATGTATGGATGAGGAGGGAGCAATAGTTCACCCTCTTCTGAAATCTCTATTCGATACAGCTGATTCCATGAGCCCTCGCTGTTGTGAGGGTCCGTTGCCATAGAGTGAAAATACAGTGAGAATTCAAAGGAAGAAAACGGTTTTTTTTTGTTTTTTTTTAAACACAAAAACAACCAGCACTGGTTGTGTATTGCTGAGTCTTGTTAGTAAAGAGTCAGCTTCTAAACCAGTGCGCTGTGATTTGATATCAGTATTTCTCTTTTCTTATATCGCCTCCCTGTCCAATTATTCTCTCTCTCCTCCCTTCATCTCTCTCTCTCTCTGTTCCTCTCTCCCTGATGTGATTTCTGTTTACTGTTCACTGCCGACAATCATGAAGGTCAGGACAGTCCATCACCTGCAGTGGCCACAGTTCTCTCTCACATCCTCTATATCCAGCATAGTATGTAAATTGAGATTTCCATAATCCTGCTACACTGTGTGTGTGTGTGTGTGTGTGTGTATATATATATATGTTGTGTGTCTTTATGTTTGCTACATATATACTCACTTTGGCATCTGTCATGACAACAAACTGTCGGCAGCACCGCAGCGCTCTTTCCTCTCTCTGATGAAAACAGGAGCCTCCATTAGCAGCCCTGCTTTTATCCGTCACGTGGACGTTGGCAGTTCTGTGTGAGTGTTTGTGCTACATGAACGCCGACAGTGACTAAAGCATTCTAAACTGCGACAGCTAATTAGTCCTTAGATTCATGGGGAAGAAAACTGGCATGAAAGCATACGTTACCATACAAATGTGCAATGTGCAGTATCACTCTAAATTGTCTAGTCTCCTTACGCTCACAGTGTCCTTTTGAGTTTATTTGAATCCAAGCTTCAAACAGTGTTGGAGAGCCCACTGTGTCCTTGACCCTTGACCTTCCGAATTCCAAAGCCAGTTTTAGACATGTCCCGAGGAGGTCCTCCAAAGTATTTGGTACAGAGAGTGGCTGTTCACGAACGCACTTCACTGCTGGAGGTTCTCAGCTTGGACACAATCACAACAAGGATGTGCTCCAAGGTGCTCCAATAGTAGCTGGTGCAAGCAGATGGGAGGAGCAACAGAATGCACGAAATGACGTCTATATCCAGTATTCCGTCTGTTGGACATCGGAACGGAGAACTTCAGAGACTTCGTTTTTCCATTTGATATCTTTCGCGTTCTATTCCAAATTCTGTTTTTCTTGCGTTGTAAGTCTGTCACAATATTTTGATTTCACCTTGAAACGTGTCTCAGCTCGTCTAAAAGCTGGTGACATTTTCCATGTTTTTTAATTTTCTGTCTGTTTTTCACAGATAATCTGAACACTCATTAACCCCCCTTCATTTTCCATTACCGCCTACTTTTATAGAGTCTGACACTGTGTCAGTAAGCACTGTCAGGGCTGTCAGCCATATACCCTGGTGTCCGCCCGGACGCCTGTACATGCGCTCATGCATGTGCCTTGATTAAAAGACATCAGAGGAGGATAATGCTCTGACAAGGTTGCCTTCGTCCTCTGAGGGGATATTTTCAGCCCATCACTCATCACCCTATAATCGTGTTAGGAATGAAACCCTCCCCCCTCAGTGACCCCTAACACAGTCCCGGGAATTATGGTGGCAACTTTCCCATCAGGGAGCGTTGGGACAAGTTCTCCCTCAGCTGACAACGACCATGTTCCAACAAGCGATTGGTCCTGACCCTTCGCATTGTATTCCTCTCAAGCACTAAGGGAATTACATTTTCATTTTACACTTAGCACCTTGATGCATTTTCGTTATCAGTATCTGAGTTACTTCCTGTACAAGGGTAGAGGTGAAGCTGTATCTAAACTGCGATTATCATAAAAAGGTGATTTGGAGGGTGACTCATGTCTGTCATTACGCCGAGGCTCAGCGTATGGACACAGGGGCAGTGCATCATGGAACACATGTCTCTTCACTGTACTCACCACCAGTAATAACCTGTGCCATTATCCTCATATTATAGTGTCAACTTATTAAATGAGTTTGGGACTGAAGCAAGTAGGAGAGTAGATTGCATCATTTCTGAGGAGAAAAAAATAATACATGGTTGCATCATGTGTACATACAAGCTGGTAATTACACAAAAGGTCTGGTTCACATGAATGAAGCACTTCATTCACACTCCGAATGAGTGCATCTGAGAAATCTCTATCCCTCTAATATATCGTTGATTGTTTTGTTCTTACCTCTGCAAAAAAGGTTATGATATTAACCATGTACATGTTTGTTTGGTTGGTTGGTTAAATAGTTGGTTGGTCAGTTGGTTGGTTGGCTGGTTGGTTGGTTTTTTGGTTGGTTAATTGGTTATTCAATCGTTAGTTGGTCAGTTGGTTGTTCGGTTGCTTGATTTGTTCATTGGTTGGTTGGTTGGTTGGTTGATTGGCTGGTTGGTTAGTTATTTGGTCAGTCTGTTGGTCAGCTCTCTGGTCGGACCATCGGTCAGTTTTTCAATTGGTTAGTTGGTGGACTGGCTGGGTGGTTGGTTCACTCAACTGGTCACTCAGTCGTTCAGTAGCCCAGTTTGTCATTGAACAGGTTGCCCGGCTGACTGTTTGGTATATTGACCGGTTGCTCGGTTGATTGATTGGTCGGCTGGTTCATTGGTTCAATTCTAGGGGACTGTTGGAGGCATGTGCTCCTCAAAGTGCTGCACTAGTTAATGATTTGTATTAAAATGTTAATTTGCATATCTCATGGATGAGAGGTCTGATACAGAATGAAATCAAAAGGAAAGAAAATTCATAGAAACCAACTCAGTCAGTTAAATGTTGACGCAGTCAGTCAAAATGTTACCGTATTGACTGACTGACTTTGTTTAAAAGTGTAAAACATCAAGTCAAGCTAGTTAATTGGAAACATCCATGGGTGTGCACGGTTCTCGCTGAGCTGTCAGACACTAATAGGTGCATGCTGCGGTCATGACAGCCCTTACTAAGTCTAACTTCCATGAGGGAAGGATGACCTGACAGCTTTTTTTGACATGTTTGGATTTTTTTTCTCTATTGTTGTTGTTTTTTTCCCACCTCTAGGAGAAGAGATTTTTTTTAGTTTGAAAGATGTTTTTTTTTTTTTAAATGTCTGCTTTTACATGTGCTCTGTCACTCACACCCTTGTAAGCACTGGTAGATTCATGATTATGTGTGTCATTCGAGTTTTAAATATAGTGTTTAGTGACATGTATGTTTGCACTGTCAGTCATTACAATATTTGATTGACAGCTGATGGAGTCGTGACTGTGCTCACCGGAGTTGAAGTATGTGACTCGGGCGAGACACCATCCCCACCCCTGCTGTGAGCCGCACACACCTACGGAAATAGATTTACCTTGAAATTCCGAGCATGAACTTGTGTGGAAGTTGAAGCCACACGTGAGCAGAACGACTCGTCTGTCCTTTTCGGCGTCAACGGTCAAAGAGGGGATTTACAGCGGTAATGACGGGAAGATGAGCCGAAGGACCCTGGATCATTGATGATGCAGAATAAATGTTTCTCACATGCCTCCATGTTACATGTGTTGACATTAATCAGCCCATTTGTTCGGTCACGTCTGAGACCACATGTTAACATGATGCGTTACGCCTATAGTGTGTGCGCGAGTGGAGGAGCTCGCATGTATGTGAGCGTGGTCCCTCAGGGAAGGTCAGGGACATTAGTGAGATCAGTAAAGCAGTCTTGTTCATTTTATTAACAGCCTTCCTGATTACATCTCGCCCTGGGGTACGCTGCCTCCATTAGCCAGGTCAGAGCACGATTGCACCAGAATAGATTAGTGGCTCCATTTTCCTCACTTAGAAACCACCACGGAGGAGTTAGAGCGCCAATGTAAATACCGCATAATGTGACCTCAGTGTGGATTTTGGTAAAGACGTCACACGGGATACCAGAGGATTACTCACATCCTCTGTTGCATTTTCAAATGAAGTATCCAAAGGTTACTCTGGTGGCCATTTAATGGTGCTTTTTTTTTCAAAATGTAAATTGGTTATTGTAAGAGTATCTTGAGTTGATGTCAGTGACTTGTCCGATGGGACTGGTCGGTCTTGGCAGGGTTGTTCGCCCTACTGAGACCTGTCTGATGTGACACAGTTGGCAATGACAGAAAAGTAAATGTGATTTTTCATTTCCCATGATATGTTAATGAAGTGAGGTGTGCCTGCAGCTCATTCGCATCCCCAAGCTGCCTCATATGCCTCTTGTAAAAACCGAGCAAATCCCCCACTGGCCAACGTCTCTATTGACTAAAACGTTAAACTTTGGATTGATAGGTTCTGTCGGGCCGCGACACGCTGAGCGCCAACGGGGATTTCCCCGGGTTGAAATTGCGATGGACAGATACATGTGACATTTCCAAATTCAATTTTCAATTATGGAACGAGACCCCCTTCCACCTGCCTACAGTGAGCGCTGATAAGTGTCTGACAGCTCCAACAAATGATGAAGGCCTGTCCGGAAATGATTGAAGTGTATTCATCATTTGCTCACCTCCTCTGCAGCAAGACAGTGCCCCGCGCATCTCAGCTCAATCATCCTGGCCCTCATTAGAAAGCACACACACACACACACACACACACACACACACACACACACACACACACACACACACACACACACACACACACACACACACACACACACACAAACAATTTC
>JAFBJT010111423.1:31289-46028 GCA_016785325.1 Chascanopsetta lugubris | reverse complement strand
GGCACATTCAAGCACCTCTCTCGCTCTCTCTCTCTCTCTCTCTTTCTACCTCTCTCTCCCTACCTCTCTCTCTCTCTCTCGCTCTCACTCTCCTAGGCTCAAGTGCTTGTCATCAGCACACGGGCTTCACACTTGGCATGACTCTTCTTCTGTGGTTTTCTGTTTGTTGATAGGAGAGGAGTCACTTTACTTGGATGCCAGAAACACACCGTCTAATGTTAGTTTGTGCGATATCGGTGAGATTAGGAGGGAGAAATTAAATCTATTTGATATTTTTTGGAAATAGATGATTTATGTGCACAGGTTGATTTATTTTAGTCAAGCTTGTTGTTATAAAAGAATTTGTCATAAGAAACGAGTGAAAAGCAAAATACACCAGGCCTCCTTTCCTCTCCGTCGTCCATCATCTGAATGAGAGCAGCAGGCTTTATTTACATTTACTCTGCTGTACTTTACTGCTCATACATGATCATCCTAGAGAGGCTTTAAAGGGCCAGTCCGCAAGGTTTAGGTAAAGTTATCTCCCTTTTTGTGGCCAGAATGGACAAAGTGAACATCCATTGAGTTTTAATGATAATAGTGGGCTTCCATTGGTCGTCTTATTTTGAAGGGAAGGGTGGAGATGATTTGAAGTAATGTGCAACCTCACCATTAGATGTCACTAAATTCTACAGACTGCACCTTGTTTCCTGACACGTGCAGAAACTTCCATAAGGTAAAAGTTTCACAGCCATAATTATTCCTCTGATTTCTTTTACTTTTTTACTTTTCTCAACTTTCCATCGTTATTGTTTTTTTGTTTTAAAAAATTTTTTTTATGTTCTTACGCTGAGTCAGCGATTTGGAAACCAACCTAAATCGAAACATGAAACTTCATGTAATCCATGAAAGTAAAGATATGTTTTATAGTATCACAAAAGCTATTTGTTAACAGTCTGATGTGTTTTATCACGAGGTCAAGTTAAGGCTTCGTTTTGAATTGATCAGCATGATTCTAAGGTTTCGGTCAGGCCACACCCACCTAATATGGCCAGCCGCGCAAATGTGTGTGTGTGTGTGTGTGTGTGGTCATGAGAAGGTCAGTCTGTCAAAACAGCGCCCCCACCCACCACCCTACGCCACTCCCCCCCGACCCTCAATGCCAGTGGACACTACTGTCTGTCCGGCCAGACAAGTTTATTAGTTTGTCCCTAAAAATACAGGCCTGCTTCCCCCCGGACCTCTCCCTCTCCCACCCTGTGCAGCTCCCAGGGGCCCCACTGGTATGAGACATCGCTCGCGTCCACTGACACCGCCGACCCCGGCCGGCAATCACGCAGTCCGTCCACATGCAAGACAAACATTTGTTGGGTTATGGCGTGTCACATTTGTTTGGGTTCGGGAACGTTCGACAAGCGGACTCCTGGAATTTATTTAATTTTCTATCTTATTTAATTTATTTATTTCTAGCTCTTTTATGGGGGGGGCGGGGGGGGGGGTTTCAGAGTGATGTGCGACAATGTGTAACTATTGTTCACAGATGGACGGTTTGTTTGTATGGAGCTTGTTAGACTTTGATTTCACATGCATACACATACATCCCTGGTTTATTTTCAGAGGACTCTTCAGACAGGCTAAACGCTGCCATTAAAATGCACGATACACCGAATGAAAACGAAAATAATTAAACTGCCTTATGGGGAAAAAAAAAAAAAAAAAAGTAAACGTTTCCATCAGGGCTGAATCATTAGAAAAAATGAAAGGTGAAAATAGTAGGTTCTCGGCCTCGGGACGACACAGAAAAGCTCCATTCATCCGCGCTCCATCTCCAACTGTAGCGAGAAGCCATTTTTGATTTCCTGTCATTTGGGATTTCCTCCTCTCCCGGTGTTTTGTCAGACATCAAAGTCAATTTGCAGGTAATGGTGAACCGATTAGCTAATTTGAGCCCAAACCTGAGCGCTTTGATAGTTTTGACACTGATCTGTGTCAGTGTGTGTGTGTGTGTGTGTGTGTGTGGGGGGGGGGGGGGTCCCAAGGGCCCAGCCTGTGTCACATTACAGGAAGGACACTGGAGAGGCCCCTGTAGTTTAAACAAGGGCCGCGCTACAATGCAAGGAGCGTGAGTTTTGCAGCATGACATGTAATGACAGATCGTTTCAGAGCGTCGGGCCAAAGCAAACACTGTCGTCACACAGAGCTGAGAGATTTGAACCCCCCCCCCCCCCCCCCCCCCCCCCCCCCCCCCCCAAAAAGGGGGGGGATTTTCCCCCCCCCCCCCCCCCCCCCATCCACCCCCACTGAGATGATGTGCCGCCTCCTCGCCGCTCGGGACGCGAAACAGCCTCCTGACTCGATTTCTAATTCCGATCATTACAAGCGAAGGTCTGCGCCTAATGAATGGGATTTCTCCGAGCGAGGAGATGCTGTTATTCTCTCTCGCGGCTCGACACGATGTCAATGTGCGTTGGATCACGTCCAAATGTGTGTTTCTCTCTCCCCCGGAGATGAATGAGTCTCGCTGAGCCCCACGTCTGCCTCATCTGGAGATTTATTTTGCTCGTGAACCCGACGTGAGCATTTGTTATTTGCTAGAACAGCATTCGATTGTTCGCACCGCTCACGAAGACGGGCTGAATTACAGCCGTGCTGTCACGAGAGATCTCGGGTTTTAAAGGTTCATTCGGAGACTTTTGTGCGCGTTGAAAGAAGCGGCAACATCTGGCGCTGACGCATGAGGTCGGCGCAGAAGTGCAGTTCACAGGGTGGCCACTTTTCGGAAAAGGATTCAACCTCTGTGGTTTAGAATCATGTTTCAACACGAGTGAGTGAGCGAGTGAGTGAGTGAGTGAGTGGCCAGGTTACTGCCAAAGTCTAAACAAGTGCTTATTGCATTCACCCACTCGCATCTTACTTTCCCTCTGTTCGTTCTTACTGTCTGCACTGAATGTTTCAGTGTCCAAGGATACAAACAAATGTGCGCTGAAGGAGCCGGGGATCAAACCAATAACCTCGCGGTTAGTGGACGCCCATCCAAAGCCTGCGCCACAGCCGCTCACACGTGCATCTCGACAAACGACCCAAAACACAAACCCAAACAAAGGGCTCGGAGCATCCGGACAAATGTGTTTTTATCTGAATCGAACAGGAAGTGGAGGGTTTGACTCTCCAGCAGTTGCTGTTGTTATCGCGTGGATTGCGGCTCAGATCGCGGCCCGTGTCTCCTGTGATGTATTGACAGGGCAACACTCAGCCCACTGTGGGCCTGTTGTTCCTGTGAAAGAGATACCACCGCCTAAATACTCCGCAGGTATTTCCTCCGCCTTGAGGGGCCGCAAAGGCGGAGGGGGCCCAAACACAAACATGGGATCATTTAGTCACGGAGTGTTAAACCCACTTTGACCAAGTTATTTGGAGCCATCTCCGCCTTATTTCCACAACACCGCCGTTTGTTTCCAGCCCCCTTTTGTCATGTAAGGTTTTTTATGATGTGGCACCAACGGAGGCGGATAATGGCGGCTCCTTATCAGGTGTTTCTCCTTTTCAAGAGCTCTTCCCTTTATCTGCACTCTGGATTGTCCACGCTGACCCGAGAGTAACTGTATCTGTGTGTGTGTGTGCGTGTGTGTGTGTGTGTGACAGGCCAACATGATGTTCCGATCGGGCGTCTTCTGGATGGGCCTGTTCTTCATCCCCATCACCTCGCTGGTCTTTGACGTGGCCTACAAAGTGTGAGTCCTCTCTCTTCCCTCATCACTCCAGTGCACATCTGATAGAGGGCGGAGCCTCTCGAGCTGGGACGCCCTCAGAAGAGGGAAGGCTCTCCGTTTCTGCGAACACCACCTCGCCCCAGACCCTTGGCGCCTGGGCAGCATCAGCTCGCAGCAGATTCAGGGCGTCAGGAACAATCTGCACGGCCAGAAGCTGTGATTCCTGATGCGTTGTTTGAATCTGCGTGTTTCGGCTGTTTGGATGATGAAATGTGAAAAGTCTCCTCAGGTGATTCAGGTGTGTGTGTGTGTTTTTTCCCCCCCGTATGAACCAATCTACAGGGTGAAGAAAGTGTGTTTCAAGACGCTGGTGGATGAGGTGCAGGAGCTCGAGGCTTTATCCAAAGACCCTGGAGCGGTCGTGCACGGGAAGAGGTACAGTCTCACACAAACACCTCGCTACTACCGACTGCGCTCCAACGTGATTAGATCCACACTCCCTGTCCTCTCAAGAATTGATCAGTAGGAGTTAACGTATCTTTCCTGGGAGTAAAGATTGTTATACCAGCCTCCTCTGGCTCTGAACAGCCTTGCCACATCCTCAACTCCTGAGCAGGATGAGTTGCACCCGTGCGATGAGGTCATTCGTTGTTTTGCATCGAGAGGGCGTTGTACCTAATAAAGTGGCAGGGCGTTTTTTATATTACAAACAAAAAGACCGACAAATAATTGAGGCACCTGTAGCAAATGACACGGTCTCCACCAAAGTGTCACTGTCTATGTCCTGCGAGGCTGCAGCAAGCAGCTTCCAGTCCATAGACGGATCCCAGAGATCTTCTCCTTCACAGGACAGAGGCTGTTCGAAGTGTGAGTGACTTTAAAGCTGAGTCAGGTTTCGGGGGCACAGGTTGTTGTTTTTTTTTTCCTCTCCTTGCGCTCGTTTCGATAATGTGTCATGCTCCGTTTACCTCGGAATAATGCCGACCAATCACAGCACTGCATCGCCTCAGCGCATAGTCAGAGGTCTGGGCTCCAGAGTGAGGTCTGCATCAGTGCTGAGGTGAACACCTTCTCTTTTCCTAACATCTGGACTCACCGTGCTTTTTCTATGATCGGATTTGGTCCGGAGAGAAAACTGCGCAGCATGACATTGTCTGTCCTCGGACCCGATGTTTAACGCTGACTCAACAAATTGTCAAAAGTAACATAGGGCAAACACACCCCCGCCCCCCCCCCCTAGTGGACAGACCCCCCCCCCCCCCCCCCCCACCCCCCCAAAAAAAAAAAAGTTCCCCCAGTGTATCTGCAGACATTATTCCTGCCTGGACCAGAGAAATCTCCAAATTGCTCATAAATTGCAGGAGGTTTGACTTTAATGTCAGTAATCATGTCAGAAGACGAGATGTCCCTGGGCTTTTCTTTTTCTCCCCCCCCCCCCCCCCCCCCCACACACACACACACACACTCCCTAACCCCTCAAATAGTGAATGTCAGCAGTCTCTCCTGTATTCAAAGCCGTTTATTATGTATTAAAAAAAAAAGGAAGGTATTAGTTGAAGCAGGTTTGCTCTGCTCTCTGGAGACTGAGGCCTGAAGCAACACGGAGCAGATCAGTGTGAGATCCCCTGCTGGCTGAAAGTGATCCCGCTGCCTGGCCACTGTCCCAGACCCACACACACACAAACACACACACACACTCTTACACCCTTGACACCTTCAGAAATAAAACACATGTGTGATGTTACATATGTGCACATAAAGACATGTAGTGGTGGACTCTTGTACATGTCAGCTTTACTGGACATGAGTACCTTCCGGCCGACATGCTGTTTCAAGCATCTCATTCACTCATAGACACACACACACACATACACACACACACACACACGCTCACACACACACTTTGTTCTTCCCGCCACGTCTCCAGAGTGTTGTCTCTCGACATGGTGTTTGTACCAGCAGGTAGAGCAGTTGGCAGGTCCTTCAGCTCCGGAGGTGCTTGGACAGAGTCATGATGTATGGGTCATTAAATCCGCCTGTGGTGCTCAGCATGCTGCTAACACACTGCCCGGTTCTGTTCCCCTCGCCGCGTGTGTGTGTGTGTGTGTGTGTGTGTGTGTGTGTGTGTGTAGTTTGACGGAGAGGGCCCAGCTCCTGAAGAATGTCTTCAAGAAGAGCACGGTCAGTTTGTACCGCTCCGAATCCATGCAGCAGAACCTGCTCCGTAAGTTTCACCAGATTTCTCTCTCTCTCTCTCTCTCTCTCTCTCTCTCTCTCTCTCTCTCTCTCTCTCTCTCCCCCACTCCCTCTCGCTCATGGCGGAGGCTGTTAGTTTAAATCCACATAAAATCCACTTAATCGTCAGGGGAGCAGTTCCCGCAGCAGTGTCTCTCCTGCGACACGTACTGTATCTCCAGAATAGCTGGACCTCCGGACGTGGCGCTGCGCTCGTCCCGCCTCTCTTCATAAATACTCTGCCTTAAGCAGAAGCGGGAAGCTCGCATGAGTAAGTGTGTGTGCAGTAGTTCACTGTGACCTTACCTGCACAGTATCCACCCATCAGAGGGATGACATGAACTGTGAGGTGAGGTGTAGTTTAATTTGGAGGGGGTGGGACGCAAAGTCTCCAAGCTCAAATCAGCCACAGTTTCCCCACTGAGAAGGATCCAGTCTTTTATTTTTCATTTTAATTGCCTTTTTTTATTCTTACATTTTCCAACATATTTAATTTTTCATCAACATTAAAAAGTACGAGTCATGGAATGTTTGAGAAAAAATTTAGCCCATCAGATTTGATAGTTCATTTTTCTATCAGCGAGTGTTTTACATTCGTGCAAATATGGCCCGTCTGTTACATGCGTCATCATCAGCAACATCAAATGTCATGCGTGAGACCCGAAATGGAAACTATCGCAGTGACATCACAAAGTGAGATTCAAAAGTTTTTGTGAAACGATGGGAGAGGAGTATAAACAACAAAAACAAGATGGCTTCTTTTTGCCAGGTATATTAGCAGCTGTGGTTAACACTGCGAGAGATCAGCACAGGAGTCATGAGGAAAAGCCCCATAGATTCAGTTTGAGTGTTTTCACATGTTATATGGTCTCATATCAGATGTAGACTCACTTTTAGAACCACACACTAAAAGTACCACAACTTGGGATTTGAAAATTGGGAACCGACCATAGATTAGATTAGATTTAAAGCAACATATACGCTCATCTTGTAAATCCATTTAGAAAGTGTAATTCCTCAATAACTCAGATTGCGTCAGATCAGAGTTTCAAAAGAATTCCCGGAGCATGAGTTTGCTTTCTTTTGGTTTGTGTGTTTGTTATTTTTCTCTCTTTTCTGTTCTGTCTCTTGTCTGATCAGTTTGTTTCTTGTTTGTCTCATAGGTGGGGATGAGACCATTGTTGTGTGATATCTATTTTTTGTTTCTTCTTTTTTTTTATCATCATTATTTCAAACCTCACCCCTCCTTTTTTTTTTTTTTCATTAAATCTCCATCCTGGTCCTGTAGCTCCCTGATAGATGCCTCTCTCCCCTCTGTCCACTTCCTGTCCCTCCACTCGTGTGCCCTGAGTTGAGTTGAGTAGAGCCAGATAACGGTGAAATGATGAAATGTTGCACTGTTATTCCCCCACAATGCACTCCACTCAGCGGGGTCCTTTGAACTTGCCCGCTGGCCTCCAGGTACTGACCGAGTCATTTGACACCTGAAGGTGAGTCAGGGGTCAAAGGTCAGAGAGCAACACAGTAGGAGAGTTTAGCTGATAGATCGTAGGGGCTCCTGTTAAACTGTGTGACCATTGTTTAACTTCGTTTTATGTCTTATTCTCTGTGTTTGAGTTATTTTAACAGAAAAAAAAATGACATTTTGGGAAATGTTTTTTTTTGTTGCTTTATTGCTCATGAAAACGTTTAGCCTTAGCATTTCCTCACAGTCGGTATTCCGTGCCTATTATTTCCTGTTCTGGAAAGAAAATCAATACAAACATTAAAAACAACCTTGAAACAGATGGTAACTTGTGGCTACCGGGACAGGAAGCTGCGTCGCAGCCTGGGAAATGATTTAATTCTTTTTTACAGTGTAGGACACTGAAATTTTTATTTTTCATCCAGATGTTTTGACGCGTGTTGTTAAAGCACCATCTGGGTTTTTCTATCAGTGCCCGGTATTTATATCTTTCAGAGAGACGGATGCTGGGCTCTGTGACTGGAATGTATTGCCCTGCTAGATGGAGGGGGGGGAGGCTAGCTAAAGATAGAGGCTAGTTAGCTTATCATAGCTTACTTTCAGGACGGGAAGAGTGGCTGTGTCCAACGAGAGGAAAATCCCACTCACCAGCAATTCTGAAGATCAGTACTGAAACAATTTCCCCCCAAAAATTGCCAGTTAGCGTAGCATGGCGTGAAGAAAATAAAGAAAAGTCAAACCCATGCCCACGTGTAATACCAAATGTGTCTTTTTAATGATTTTACTAATATTCCAAAGATAAATTGTGGTGGTAAGTACTTAACTCTTCTGGTTTGTTGTCTATGGAGAACGCAAGCTAGCTTAGCGTAGCATGACAAAGAGAAACAAGTTGGACCTCAAAGCTGTAACTGGTTAGGGTTGTGTTGTTTTCGGACAGAGCTAGTTAGCTTAGCGACTCTTAGCTAAGCTTAGATTAGTTTAAGGATGCTCGTGGGCAAGAGTTTCCTCTCTTTGGACAGAGCTAGTTAGCTTAGCATGAAGGAGAGAAACACTGTCCTCTCCATCTAAAGCTCTGAACACTGTCAAATGATGTTTTGTTGAGCTCAGATGAAAACAACAATTTACAAGAGCTTGATTGTGAGACTATTTCTCAGACCTTATGATGTAAACAGATGCTAATCTCGAGTCTCAGCCGTAAAGCAAATAATCACATTCCCCATAAATGTCAAACCGCCACTTTAAGTTTGTTTTTGTTGAATATTTAACGTTATCTCAGTCGCTTTGATTACGTTTTTGTTATACTTTCTGTACTTTTGAGTCACCCCGCTAATCCACGTGAGCCTGACTGTCGTGAACTTTCTCCATCAGATGGCTACGCCTTCTCTCAAGATGAGAACGGAGTGGTGTCTCAGTCTGAGGTCATCAGAGCGTACGACACCACCAAGCAGAGGACCAACGAGTGGTGAGCCCGCCGGCCTCCTCATTCCCGGCCGGTCGCTCCAGAGCCGCGACCAGCCGCTTGTAATGGGCCGCATTTTGAAGCTTATCGAGGGAGGGGGAGGTGGGGGGTGGGGGGGTGGGGATGAGAGAGAAGAGGCCGAGGTGCGAGCATGTGCCCCCCTCCCCCCACCCCTCTCCTCTCTCCTCCTCTCTTTGGTGGGCGGGGGGATTTTGGACATGGACGTGAGAAGGAGCGAGGGAAGTGACTTTGTGTTATCTCCGAAAACACCCAGAGGGGGAAGAAAGAAAAAAAAAAAAAGGAACAAAACAACTATTACTATTGTTCACTATCCGCTGTAGTTGTGTGTCCGGCAGACATGACGAGCACTGTGCTTTCTTCGCGGTCTGTGGTCCGGAGTCCTTCACCGTTCTCGCTCAGTTCCTGTCCTAACTATCGATTGGAGGGCGCTCGCCGCCGCCGAGCCGCAAAATCTGACTCACTCTCCTCCAAACGCTGTTAATATTAAAGTCAAAAACACTGGAACGATAATTAGCTTTTATTAATTGATTTAAAAAATTTTTTTTTAGGATTCGGACTTGCGACGGATTGCCAAAGAGCAGTCGTGTATACAATCTATCCAAGTACTAGTGAATTGGGGGGGGGTGTGGGGGGGAACCAAATGAAATCACACTCCTGAGTGTATTCCAGCACTGAACGGACCACTTCAGATCTATCATCGTCTCAGTTCTTTTGCACTTCGAGAAGCGTCTTGTGTAAAGCCTTACATTTGCTCATGCCTTCATCTTTGTTTGTTTGTTTAGGAAATAGATTTATTTATAATGTTTCCGTTTGTGTTTTGAAAAAAAGTTATGTAGATATCGTGCCTGGTGTTGTTTTTCGTTGTTGTTTTTTTTTTGTTTTTTGTTTTCTTAGCAAGTTGTTGCCCAGCAACGCACTGTAGTCCCGTGTCCTCCGTTTTTACAGCAGAAGCATTGCTCGTGACAAACGAACGGCATTCCACACGCATCACTTCCTGTCTCGACGATCACGACGGTGCCTACGTAGAACCTTTCCCTCGTTAGAAGAATAGCCAAGAATAGTTTAACCAGCTAGCTTAGACCACACACACACACACACACACACACACACACACACACCTGCTGAAGACAAAATCACTGTCCCCCTGTCCCCCCCCTCCCTCCCTCCCTCCCTCCATCACAGTGTTGCACTCGGCTGCAGTTTAGGGTCGCGAACTTGTTCCCGCGCAGGCGAACGGGTGACGATGGGGTCGTTGTTGAGGCTCAAGGTGGCGACAGTGTTTCCCCCCTTAAACGGAGGTTTTCCTCCTTATATAACATAAGTGCCATTAGCTTACGGGAGGAGAGAGAAATACTTAGCCAGGAAAACTCCACGACATTATCGGAACGACTTTGTCTCTATAGTTATTTTGTGGATTTGTATTTTTATATTGGAGATGTGCGACTTTTTTGCATCGACCGGCTTTGTAACAACTCGTCTGTAACGTTGTTTTGGTTTCTTCGGATTAACTGGCAGGATCGAAGTGATCGTTGCGTGAGAAGACTGAGCTTTTCTTCGATGTCTCGTTCGTCACTATGATATTAATATTGTTATGGCTTGATTTTAATTTATGATTGACTCTTTAGTGTCTGTGCGATTGTGTTTCTTCTCCCTATGGGAGATCAAATTTTGGACAGTTGCGAGTGTGTGTGTCTGTTTATCGCCTGCATGTGCATGTGCTGTATGACTGTGTGTGTGTGTGTGTGTGTGTGTTGCCTCCATAGAGGACAGCTTCTATGTATGCACTGCATGTCTGTATTCTCTATGTGAGACCAGGAGATCACTTTTCCTGGTGTGTCTTTGTGTGTGTGTGTGTGTGTGGGTGTGTGTGGGCGAGCGAGCGAGAGAGAGAGAGATGCTTGCTCTGTCTGCACGGCTCCAGTTTTAGCTATGTTGTACTACTGTGCGCTGATGCATGGCCCACATGGGACAGCGTGAGTGTCAGTGTGTGTTATGATTGTGTGTATGTGCGTGTGTGTGTGTTTTGTGCGTCCGACTCTGGACTGTGAGAGTTGTCGACACTCAGATGTTGCACATTGCACTCGATGTACCTCCCCAGTGTTGGACACCTGCAGGTGTCCGGTTGCAGTTCCTCTGTGAGCGCGTGGCGGCGGCCGCTCGCTTCTTCTCTTCATGCAGTCGAAGCTCGTTTGTGTTTCTCAGTTTCGGCACGGGTCAAGCATTGGTTTCCTCCCTCTCTCTCTCTCTCTCTCTCTCTCTCTCTCTCTCTCTCTCTCTCTGTCAGTCTGTCTGTCTGTCTGTCTCTCACTCTCTCTCTCTCTCTCTCTCTGCTGGTCTTCAAAGTTTTCTAATCGGTCGTCATCTCGTCGCAAAACGTTTTCCAAAAGCCCGCTGAATGTGGATGTCGTCGTTGTGGAAGGCTTGGACTGTTGTTGCTTTACTTTTGGTTTTCCCGTCCCCTAGGGGGGAGAAACAAACAAACAAACAAAACAAACAAACAACAAAACATTGGAACACACACGTTGTTGTCTGTGAAAGTCGTGAGCTGCATGAATGGAAAAACACCAACTGTTCTCTGACGTGTTAACTGTACTTTTCATTCTTTCTGGAGTGTTGATCACTTTGTAAAAGAGGATTGAAGAAAACTGCACCTTTTTAATTCTTTTCAATCTTCTGTTTCTCTCTCTTTTCTGTTCAGTGATTGTTCTGCATGTTGGGACTGCAAATGTATAAGTGTTGTCTTTTACTGCCATGAAGGACTACTGAAATTAAACTTTACAACGATGGAGGAACAACACCACTCCTCTCGTGTATGTTTCTGTAATCGCCGCCATCTTGAGCCTGGGCGGCGGCAAACAGCACAGAGGCTAAACAGGAAGTGGCAGAGAGAAACATCAGGCTGCGTCCAGGAAAAACTCATTACAATGACAGACTCCTTATTTATTATTGTGATGGTGGTTAGACAAAATATTTCCCTGTAACAGATGATTAAAACTGACCTTTGAAGAAGTTGACCTCAGCTGCATGAGGTTCTGTTTGTAATAAATCAGTGAATATTTTTTTTAAATTTTTTTTTTTGCTCGTTAGATTCTAAAGCAGCGTTACTGAGGGAACACAGCTTCCAGATGGACTTTAGAGTTTCAGCCAAAATTATCAATCACTGACTCGGACATGAAAATGAAAATATACTCAAAACATTTTTTGTATTTGTATTTGTTATGAACCATCTGGCACATCTCTGTTTGAAGAGTATTTTCTCTCTTCATGAATGTTTTCATTGTTGGCTTTAATCATTGATAGACATGAAAATGTATAATGTATAATGTAGTGACAAAACATAGACAGGATATAAAGATGGACGTCTCCATCTTGCTGATGCTCAACTTCTCCTACTTCCTGGTTCATCCAAAAATGGGGAAAAAAGGCGGAGCACAGTTGGAGCAGGTGTGGGCCCATGGTGCTGTCGTAGAATCCACCGAACGAGCCTGGTCGGCCCAGGTGTCACTCCAGAGGCCACGCCCTTATTTATGCACAATTTCAAACCTCGTTAAAATAGAAATGAATGAGTTTAAACACGTTTCATTCACCTCTTAAGTTGGATCATGTCTATGAGGATTGACTCGCTTTTGGAGCCAGCCTCGAGTGGCCGCCCTGTGAACTGCAAGTTTTTCCATTTCCGTATCGGACTCACTTGTCAGTACCGGAGGGTTACTGCCCGGTGACAACTCGTGGTGAAGTTGTGCTCTGCAGCCAATTTACCCTCACCTAACCCTCCCCCCTCTAAGCGTGTCGGAGAACCTCTGGCGGCTCCAAGTTTGGCCATTCTGGGCTACTGTAAAAACATGGCGGTCTCCGTAGCGATGGAGGAAATGTCACGAAAACATGTTCGTGACTTAACTTGTGCTTTCCCTTTGAAAGCAAAGTGGAATGTGACAGTGACGAGTGAGGTGAGGAAGTTAGAACGCTGTAATCTGATCAACGCTGATCACAGAGGGCGAGTGTTGCCGGTAGAAACGTGGCAGAGATAATAACAGATTTTAGAAGAAGCCCCGACGTTTTCACGAGACACTGCTGCGAAGTGCAGACGAGCGGAGGACAGAGGCGCCTTTGTGCGCTCCTTCCCGGTCGCCGTACCTGTGGGCGCAACCCAAACCTCTGTTTCTGGGCCCGGTTGTTTTTGACGCTGCGGCCGTGCCATGCTCGCTGAACACTGACAATGAGTGATCTCAGCGCCGCATTCCTGCCGTGAAGTCTGGCGCAAGACTGAGCGACAGGTAGAGGAGCCGCTCCGGTTTCCTCTCGGTGACGCTTCGTCCCCGGACACGCACTTGACTGAACTTCTGGTTGCATGCAGCCGATAACAGGAAACACTGAGAGATGGTACACTTTTTATTTATTTTTTTTTTTATAAAAGATCCTCCAGAATAAAAAAAACAACAACAAACAGCTGTGTATGTGTCTGGGATTGTGAAAAATCCAAATTCCCTGCTTTTCAACAGGTGCGACACAGTAGACTGGTTCCCTTCACGGAAAGTCAATGGGATGTTTGCATTTGGATTTGAAGTGATTACGGAACATAGACTCTTGCTACGACATGTTTTGTTTGGGATCTTTTTTTTTTTACAAACTGACACAACTGTGGCTATTTTGAAAATTCAGTTATTGCAACTAAAAAGGTAAATTTAGGCCCTTTATGAGTTCCACAGAATTGAAAACACTTGCAGTTCACAGGGTGGCCACTTGAGGCTCACTCCAAAAGCCAAGAGTCAGTCCCCATAGACTCTCATGGTAACATGGTTCAACTTTAGAGGTGAATGAAACATGCGTAAAGTCTGGCACAAACTACGGTTTTGGTCACATATGTTCCCATGACAACAGTGGGGGGGGGGGGGGGGGGGGGGGGGGGGGGGGAGGGGGCGAATTTCTTTCTAAAAATCTCACGTTTGAAATGATCCATTATCGGGGGGGTGTGGCCTCTTGAGCGACACCTGGGCGGGCCTGTGGATGCTGCTGCGACAGCACCACGGGCCCCCCCTCCCCCAGCTCTCCCTGTGCTCTTCCTCTTTAGATGAACCAGGAAGTAGGAGGAGTTAGGCATCGGCAAGATGGCCGACGAGTGAAACGCCCCTCATCGACACTCTGCAGACGCCAACGGGTGAGGTCACGGACGCTGCTTTAAACACAGTCTGTGATTCATGGCGGATTATGTCGCGCTTGTTAGCGACCACAGTTTTTCCTCTGTCGTCTTAGAATGAACAATAAAACAGCAAAAATCCCATCAGCTTGTTTTAACAACAGACTTTATTTCAGACCTGCCACTGAAAATCCAAGTCAGCGCCTCGGTGAGTGTGAACATGAGGGAAGCGGAAGTGTTAGCATGCTAACTTGTCCCGCGTCCATGGACTCCCGCTCGTTTCGCCTGGAGGACTCGGTTCCGTGTGGATCGCCTCGGATGTCCGTCGCGCTTATAAAAAATAAAATGTCGAACGTCGATACAAAAGTGCATAAATTCAAAATGGCCGTCGGAGCGGCAGGCCTCAGTGTTCGTCCACAGCAGCTCCGTTATCGCTGCGGTCGCCTGGATGCCTCCAGCTGTGCGGCAGCGGCGTGTTCGTCCTCGCCAGCTCGCCCCTCACCCCCCCCCCCCCCCCCCCCCCCCCCCCCCCCCCCCCCCACCCGTCCACTAATCCGCTAATCCCCCCCCCCCACTTCCGTGTCAGCTCTGTCCAAAGTCGGCGAAGCCCTTGGCCGCCACGAAGGCGTCGGGCTGCAGGGGGAAGAAGTACTGCTGCGGCAACAGGAAGCCGGCGCTCTGGGCGGGAATGGGCGGCTGGTGGAGCTGCAGCTGGGTGTGGCCGTGGGCGTGGCCG
>JAFBJT010111423.1:4349-31218 GCA_016785325.1 Chascanopsetta lugubris | reverse complement strand
CTTCTTTTGACTCCATGATGATGTGTCACTGGTTCATCTGAATCATGGGAAATTCTGCACAATAAACATAAATACTACTACTACTACTACTACTGATGATAATAGTTAATTATGTGTACACCTATAGACACCAATATCTATGTAAATATATACATACCTATACAGTGTATAGTGTATGGTATATATGTATAAGGGTGTATAGTATACACCCTTATACATATATACCATACACATATTCAAATATGAGTAGATATTAATTTATAAATAAATTACACTGTGTACAGTATTTTCTGTGCCGTCCCTAAATCACTCATTAACCCTCTAAGTCAAGTCAAAAAGTTCAGTGTTGCCTCCTTAAGCCAGGAGAACCTAATTCATTGTAATGGCTGAGCAGAGGAAAGTTCAAATCCCATCAGACGTGCTCCACACAGATGGGACAGGATCCAGGTTTTCAATCCAACTCGGGTAAACACGACGACAACCAAACCTATGACTCAGAGCGATGGTATTTCTCATGTCTTTGCCACATGATGGTGATCTCTCACTCGGTCACAGGCTCTGATCTCTGATTATGGATTATATGTGTAAATAATCCACATTTTTAAAGTTTGTAGGAAATAGAGGATCTGCCTGTAGCAATACATTACTATCATTATTATTGTTTATTGAACGGGAACAATACATACAACATTGCCACAGAAATATTAGGAAAATGTGATGCATACAGGACGTCCAGCTCGAGCTCATTTGCAGTCCTTGTCCCTGGCCGGGCTTTATAAAAACAAACAAAAACAGGCTTTTACATAAACTAACTAATTTCAACAATGTTAAGTCACAGAGAAAAACATTACATTACATTTACGTCATAAAGAAAGAACAATTAAAGTGAGACTCCCCTTAATGTTCACATTTCTGTCACTGTTTTAGGCAGGGTTTGGTTTTGAAAGTAAACATCTTCAGTTCAGTTTGGGATTTCCGTTCAGGTGGTAATGAATTCCATAACTGAGCTCCTTTCACAGAGACTGATGGCTGACCAAAAGCTCCTCTCCAGGGAGGGACTGTGCAGTTCTGCTCGGACCCTTGCCTTGTCCTGGTCCTACCACTGTCCAGTTTTGTTTGCATCGGGGGCTTAACCCATTTAGACACGTAAAAGTTATCTGTAAAAATTAGAAATGAAAAAAATCAGAAAAGTTCATTAAGTTAGATATTTTTTTAAATTTTACATTGGTGCCATTTTTGTGGTTTTTGATCTAATGTTTTCAGGGCTCGTTTGTACAGTGTGGATAGAGGTGTGATTACTGAACTGGAGGCCAGGCCCCAGACCGTGATCCAATAAGACAGATGTGAAAAGATCATGGCGTGTAGATATACATGAGCTGCATTGAAAGAGAGACATGACCTTATGAGTGTGAAGCAGGTCAAATTACATTTGATCGTTTTAGACATTTTGTTTACATGTATGTCACATTTTAGAAGGTGGATCAAAAACGACACCTAAGAATTTAAACTAATTGACCACTTCAGTTCCCTTGTTATCAATGGTGACTTTCAAATGATTTAAAACCCTATTTCTCATGGAGAAGCACTTTGACACTGTTTTTTTTGTTTTTTTTTGTGGTTCAGCGTTAAATGATTTCTATGCAGCCATTCTGAGACAGCGTCCATCTGCCTGCTTAGGATATTTAAGGCTTGATGTGGATCTTTTGTTGTTACCTAAAAAAAACGGCATTGTCTGCATACAACTGGCCTTCGGTGTCTTTGCATACATTTGGCTAATCATTTATTTATAGACAGAAAAGGATCCGGCCTAAGACTGATCCCTGCAGTGGACCAGTGTTACAATTCGTTTTTACATTTTGTAGTCGGACACACTGCTGTCCAAGCTCCAGGGATGAACTGAGCCAACAAACAGCCAAGTCAGAAAAATTCCAGTTCTGTTTAAGTTTTCTAGAATTTCATGACTAACAGCATCGAACGCTCTTTTCAAATTCCAAAATACTTCTCCTACCACATTTCCGTTGTCAAGTAAACATTTGACCCTCTCTATGAAATGAGATATTTATGAAATGTAATATTCATTTTGATTACGTTTTCAATATGATATAGGTAAGAAACTAAGAATAGTTTTTGGTTAGATTCCACATGACTAATGAGGCCAATACAGAAGTGGAAAAACCCCAATTCCCATTTGTCACACGTGTTTAAAGTCTAAACTTTTTTTATTCAATGGAGGTTTGAAATTATGCATAGTTAAGGGGGCGTGGCCTCTTGAGTGTCACCTGGGCCGACCTGGCACAGTCTGTGGATGCCGCGACAGCACCCTGGACCCACCCCCAGCTCTTCCATTCATTTGGCCGCAGTTTGTAACTTCACCACTAAATGCCACTAAACCCTACTCACTGAACCTTTACATCTAAGAACTCCCTTATTGACTGAAGCAGCAGGGACAGAATTAAGTGTGTTTTGGAACTGGACAGTGACTGAAATGAGTCTTTATGGGACGAGACTGGACGTGTCCGTCCCTCCGGCCTGAGGACGACTGACCCTGCAATTGAGCAGCTGTCCTCATCTGCCCAGAGCAGACAAGTGAAATAACCGCTCTTAAGTTGGACGTTCAGCAGGAGAGCAGAGCTGTTTGTCCTCTGAAGTCATTAATACTTTCTCGGGAAGATAAGAGATGGAGGCTTGAATAGAGACCTTTTAGTTCGGGAAAGTGGAAACATCACATCAGGACCAGATCAAGAGGATCAGAGAGGAGAAATGAAGACGTTGGATAAAGTGCAGGGCAGGACTGAACAGCTGCTGAGATACAGGGGAGATAAAGTGAGTCTGTGCTGCTGATGAATCCAATATAATCCAATGTTCTTTAAATGAACAAATGAGCTCACCCCTTACTGAAACCGTGTCAAATGTAAAGGATCTATTTGCATAACACGAGATGACTTTTGGAAATAAGAAGAGTATTGAATGTCTGTCTCTCTCTTTCTCGCAATAACTTAATTCAATTTTTTTACCTTATTTACAATTATCAGCAGAATACATTTCATTAATGTTTATGTGTATTTAACATCCTCTGTCATATTTTTTTTTCTTCTGTGAGTCTTTTTGACATTTCGGTGTGGTTTTGTCTTGTCTTGGAAATTCCTAAGATAAGAAAGTGCTTGTTCTGAAGCAAAAGTAGGAAAGAGAGAGAGAGAGAGGGGGGTGTGAGGGGGTGGTGAGATGTGGAGTAAAGAAATGGTGTAGTTAGCGATCACTTTTTAGTCACTGTCAGTGTATAAATACTTTAGGAGCCATCGTGCATGAACCTAAAATAACATGCAGATCCAGAAGGTTTCGTATGACATGTTTGAGACTTTATTTCAAAAAACAGTTTGGAAACTTGACCGACTCTCGTGTCTCTGGTGTTAGATATCAGACTCCAGTCGGGACAAACTGTTGACAGATGAAAACTGCCGGGCCACCAGGACACAGTTCACGTGGGTCAGGAAGTCCAGTGTGAACACAGGAAGTGAAGGTAACGCACACATGTCCCATGTTATCTACCGTTCTGATGCCGTCGCTTATTATCTGCTGCTTTTGTGAGAGTATGGTGGCTATGTAGTGACATCTTTAGTGGTGAAGTTGCTGTTGAATATGTCTTTAACCCAAATCATATATAAATATATATCTTTATTATTCATTCATTTATTTTGTATTCTCAATTTTTTGATTTTCTGATCTATTTTTAGTAGCAAGAGAGAAATTAGGAGAGGGGCTGGTCCCCCACTTATCCAATAAGAGCAGACGGGTAACAACAGGCCCCGCCCCCTGAAGCAGCAGCAGCAGCAGCAGCAGCAGCATTACTGGTAAACAGACAAATACAGTGGATATGGAATCACCACTCAGACTCACAATTAGACCTCTTTAATATCTATAATATAATTTTATTTAAATTAAAGATTGATATTTAAAGAGATGCTAATTGGGCACGTATGTACGCTCACAAACACATGCTTGCGCCTCCAGTAATCCGACATTGTGGAGGGATCAGCGCGTCCCAGCTCACAGAGATCATCATTTTAGCAGCATTTTAAAAAGCTTAACTCGACGGCCAAGAGAGCAGAGGCCTTTTGATATTTTTATATCTGTAATCTGTGCACGCCGAGATTGGGATCCACGCTCGTGTTGGTCAACCTGTGACGTGACCGTGCACTTTAGAATACATCTTCGTACTCGTGAGCATGTCTCGTGTAACAACATTTATATTAGAGGCAGGTTCTCATCCATTTACTCATCCAGTATATTTCCTCCACTTCCTCTGACTGTTTGGGTTGGAGTGAGTTTAAATCTCCCTGAATCACAGGGACAGCTGTGCTCAGAAGATCATCCAGTCATGAATACTTAATCTTTGCTTTCAGATTAGATCGGCCTGCCTCCCTCCTGCCCGCTCCATTTGTTGTTGTTGTTGTTGTTGTTGTTTACCCAGAATGTTTCCTCATGGCGGTTCATTCTCAATTAGTTTTGCCTGTAAGTGGTTGTGAACCGCAAACATTTGACCTGTAGATGGCGCAAGTGAGAAAGTCTTTTAGTCCCGAATTCTGTCTTGAAGAGGGGATTCGATTTATTACATGACATGACGTGCATAAGACGTTATTTACACCTTCAGTCCCAAAAAGACAAATATTGTCCTCATGGTAATTATTTCACTCTTCTGGACCATGAGTGAATTAATTAAGGTGCTTTTGCACCATTTAATAGAAATAGGCCAAATTCAGAACTTAATAATATACAAAATATACATTGCACCCATAATTCTGACAGTGCCCCTGCAAAATTAGAGCCTATTTTTTAAATTGAAAACATAAGATACATCCATACTTGCCTATGTAATGAATAGAAGCACAATGCACTTTAATTTTTGTATTCTGTTTTTGTTAATGATTTACTTAAAGATACATAGAAGTAAAATGAATAAATGCATAAACAAACGTGCACTACTGCACATTAACCTAGAAGTGGAGGATGACCACACAGGAAGAATTTCTTTCTTCCTTTATTTGTGATTGACTGTTTTTACATATGCTTGCAAATGACAGTTAAACAATCCATCTGAGATCGATCTATAGATTTTCTTTCTGTTCCTCTGATGATGAGGGATGTGTGAAGATGGGTGCGGGGGGAGGGGGAAGGGGGGAAGGGTGGTGGTGGTGGTGGTGCAGCAGCAGCAGGGGGAGGAGGAGGGATACATTAGAGATGGAGGTGGGACTGAGAAACAGATGCTGGCACCGCAGCCCCACTCCCTCCCCTTATCATGGCTCCTCCCCCTCCCTCGCTCCCTCACTCACATCCAGCCCGTCGCATAATCTGCTCCTCGCTATCTGACCACACAGAGAGGCTGTGGAGAGGAGGAGAGGAGGATCATGGGATAGTAACTTCACCTCACCCCAGGCGTGTGTGTGTACTTTATGCATGTGTCCGTCCAGCACCACCCTCCCTGCTTCTGATAGTCTGGGGTCGGGGAGTGGATGAGCATGAGAGGGGGTCACCACCCGCGAGGCTGTGGGTGTCAGCACCTGTTCAGAAAACTGCTCAGCAAGTGTGGCTGCTGCATGGTCCGGGTCAGAGGTACGTCCGAGGACCTTTCTCTCATTTTCTGTCAGGTTATGTAACGCGCTCAGGTTTACAGGTCCGCTCTCCGCGGGGAGTCGGAGGGAGCATCCCCGTGTTGACGCTGCTGACCTGCTCCTGTCAGCATCTGGATCAGCCACCGTTTTAGAAGCTGAGTAAACGGGGATAGAGACGCTCGCGGCGTGAAGCAGCCGTCCTTTATTCCATGATCACTGTGGTGTGATGTGGATTTCTGAGAGAGGTGTTAGCGTGGGCACTTTCTGCTTCTATTTTTGAATTGGAGGGTCCAGACGCAGATGGAGCATTCTGATGGTTTTCTATAATTAGTGGTGGAATATTCCTTTAGATACAAGGTTTGTGATGTTGTTTCTTTACAAAGTATTCCCCAAATTATTCTGTTTGTAGATGTATTTAACTAAAGACGAGGAATTATCATCTCCTTTTCCCTGCAGGTACTTTTGGAGTAAAGTGATACTACAACAATAAAGCTCAATACATACTCCGCAAGAACAGAGAACTTTGTTCTTGCTCCCTGGGCAACAAGAACAAGAGCAGAGTTCTTTCTGGCCAGGACATAACTTCACTGGAACAAGAAGACATTTCTGACCTATCGCACAACAGCTGTCGGGCACAAGAACAAGAACCAAATTCTGCCCAGATGAGTTGTCAAGAACAAGCTGCGAGAACTCCCAAACCAGGGCTGCAAGAACAAAATGTTGTTCTTGCAGCCCGGGGAGCAAAAACAAAGTTCTCTGTTCTGGCGGAGTATGTGTCGAGCTTAAGAGATGAAATGTAGCAGATTGACAAATCCATCTTTGGAGTTCAAATCAATGGTCAAGTAGAGTTTATAAAGATGCACCGTATTTAAAGATGGACGTAGCATCTATGAGGGCACCCAGTGTTGATGAGGTTCGTAGTGGGCGGTTCTCCGGTAACTGCTCCTGCTTCACCCAAAAAGAGATGGAGCACAGGTGGAGCGGAGAGTGGGCCCACGTTGCCGTAAGAGACCATGGAGAGTCTATGCCTCACTTTAGGAGTCGGCCTCAAGTGGTCACCCTGTGAACTGCAGGTGTTTCCACTTTTGTATCCGTCAGCCCTGGAGGTTGCTTCTCTCCCCCAAACACACTTTATCTAGAAGTCTTTCTCTGCATTTGATCAATAGCTGTTGAACCTTAGAATAAAACAGATAGAGCAAAGGCTTCTCAGCTGAGGAAGATACATCAGAGAAAAGTGGAGGGCAAAGACGAACAGATTATGTAGAAATAGGGGAGCAGGTGCTTTCCTCACAGCGATGGCGGGTGTTTCTACGAAAACCCCGTCAACAGACAATAGATGATGAATTGTATTTTTAGAGTGTTTGTGTTTTCGAGATTTTGAGAGAAAACACCTTCATGTAACACTTTAACTTCTTCACATGTGGGAGATGTTCCATTAGGCCTCGTGAACAAAAGGTGAACTAGCATCTCGACGCGAGGCAGCTTTCATTTTCATACTTCACACGTCTATTCCGAGGGTCTATTCCGAGGGTTTAATCACCCCCCTCCCCCAACAACTGGAGCAACAGAGGATTTAAGGGTCGGGGGCAGTGATGGGATGCATTATGTGTCCATACATGTGATTATGTGTATGTGCGGTGAAGGGCTCATTATTCCCAGGATGTGAGGAACTCAAGTTGCATATTTAATTTCTCAAATTCTTAAATTTGATAGGTTTATGAATATTGTCCGTGCGCTGACCACAGACTGTGTGTAAAAATGGACATAGCATCAGTGACCGTCTGCAGATTTGTGCTTATGAGGCTTGTAGTGGGCGGTTCACTGCCAAACTCCTCCTACTTCCTGTTTCCTTCATCCAAAAATGGGCGAAGGGGCGGAGCAGAGGTAGAGCTGGGGGTGGACCCTTGATGCTAGGGGTCACTCACCCTTAATTAAATAACATTTCAAATCCTAGAGGTAGAATAGAAGTTTGATACCAAGAGACTGTGACTTATATTTACTTCAAAGTGAAAGCTAATTGTCCTGCATAATGATTTTGCATTTTTGTGCTGCCCCCTAGTGGCCAATAGACAATCAAGTACAGGTCTGACGTTAATTCAAGGCCAGAGGAGAACGTAAACAATTGAAACCTTTGAGGAATCGGGTCAGCTGCTCTTCTGTCTAGCTCTTTTGGATTCAAACCCTCTATCAGAGGGTTTTTGGGTCGTGAGACAGACGTTCCAGCAGGGAGTCGACCACAGGATGAGATGGGATGAGTTCTCATCAGCAGCTTGCGCTGCTGTGGGAAAGAGGAAGTGCTGGCGTGCGCCACTGACTGTCCAACACTGTCCAAACTGCACAGTTCTGGGTCATTTGTCAACCTCCAGGATATTCATCATCATTGTTATTGTCATAGTTTACAAAAAGAAGAATCGAGCTGATTATGACTCATCCTGAGACTATCCCGCTTTGGCAAGGATCTGACTCTCGAAATTGCATAACTAATAGTAATAGTTAAAGGTTAGAAATATCCTTGGAATTTGGCAGAACATGTATCATTCGCATTCAGCTGCTTTGGTATTTAAATTGTTTCAAAAAAAACTGTAAATACTCTGCAGAATGACGGCATCTGATAACAGTGATGATAAAGATTATGATGAAGTCATCAATCAGCATGTAAATACTCTGAGCAGCTGTGGCTGGAGAGGGTTTGGAAGGTTGAAGGTTGAAAATCTCAAGAGTTTAAAATGTGGATCTGAATCTGAGAATACGAGTCCTTACAAAAATAGCATAATATGAAGCAGTAATGACCTCCCATAGTGTAAATAATGTATTATTATTATTATTATTAAAGGTCCAGTATGTGACATGTTGAAAGCTACAGTCGTGGTTATTAAGTCATTAGTGTCATAAAGCTGTTTGGCAACATCATCTCTCTAACTCCTGCTGTTTCAGACATTTACCATCTATGGATGTGAACGGGGGAGAGAGAAGGCGGGCGAGCGGGCGAGCGAGCGAGAGAGAGAGAGAGAGAGTGTGAGACCACCTCAACATTATGATGTAAAGTAGGTCACGGAGGCAGCTCTCTCTCCTCTGTCAATAATGCCAAATAAGCAGCAGCGCTGATGAGGGCGAGATTCTCTTGCACAAACATTCGTTTATTGTTGGACAATGGGATTCGGGCCTCACGGCTTTAAAGGTGCAGTGTGTAAAATGTAGGGTTTCAGCTCTTGACACGACTCTGTTTTCATGAGGACGTACATATGTTAAATGTGGCACGTATCATTTATACGTTGTTGATATGCACGGGCTGCATGACTGGCTGCACACAGCGGTCCAGCTGTTGCTCTGTGGGAAAGTGACACATGACGTAATCATCTCAAACAGACATGAGTGAGGCTGAGTTGCTCAGCTCAGATCTGACCGTCGCCATGTTCAGAGGAAGTGATGATGCACAGAATCTGCAGTGAGGTGGTGTTATTGTTTCATATCAACAGATAGTGAGAAGGATGGAAGAGGTTCTTATGCCTGTGACGGATACCAGATGGTCATCTGTGCTCAGGGTGATAATTACACTCTGTGTGTGTGTGTGCGTGTGTGTTGTGTGTGTGTGCGCGCGCACATGTTTGCATAAAGGGTATTTATGATCCGTCTGTGAAGTGGAAATGGGCAGGAAATACAGGGGCGAGGTGGCAACACAGGCTTGTAATTGTGTTTTCAACCAAATTAGCAGCAAGGTGAAGAGAGGAGGTGTATAATGATAAATCACATTTCTTGGCAGAGTCTTGTTTTAAAGTGAGCCCTTCGGTGCAGGGCATCTCTATGGAGGCGGCCATGTTGGGGGTACTCAGCCATAACATGCAACTTACGTACTTTCTTTGATTTCACCGTCAGTTGTTCACTGTGAGCGCTAATATTTTGAATGTATTGAAGTAGACATCAAATCAGTTTTCATGCCCTTATTTTTTGCTCTCTCTTTGTTTACCTCCCACTGGACTGAATTCTAACAGCAACCACAAAGACACAACTTCATACACACTATTATGTACACACACACACACACACACACACACACACAGACCCACACTCCATGACCCCGTTTTCATCCCCCTTAATCAGTGAAATGAGTGTGTGTTGTCCTCTGCATGAGAAGAGAAGCACCAACCAGACAGTGAATTACTTTGATTGCAGTCGGATTTGAATCCAGCATCTCATCGTTCCTGTTGCAGGCTAAACTTTTTTTTAATCACTTGTCATTTCTGATTTTTATTTATTTGTTTATATAATATATATTTTTTAAATAATTTATGTATTCATTTATTTACTTATGTTTTTACCGTCATTTTTAAAAAATGTACTTACTTTCATTTGTCTATATTTTAATCTTTTGTTTTTTTTTAGTTGCCAGCCTCCACAGAGGAACAGTGTCAAAAGTATCAAAACGAATATGGCGGTGAATGCGGTCGTATCTTTATCACTGGGATGCATTTTCTCGTCCCCAGTCAAATAAAAGCAGATCTGAAACGGAGCAGGAAGTGAAAGTCATCAGTCCGTCAGTGTGTTACTCTTGTTTAACGTCTGAATCGGGTCATTTTTTGGCAAACGACTGACCCAGATTCTGACGGGCTTCTTGAAAGCGTGTTATTATGATTACAGCTTACATAAAAGTGCTGACAGGGAGTAGTGGCTCCTGGGAGGAGTCCAGAACGGCGGAGTGGGGCTGCTGAGAGATTCCACTCTGCTGCCCTCAGCAGAACAGGCTGAAATATTAGTGTTGATTAAAAGAGCGTGGCTGAGGATTAGGTACCGTGCAGTTTCCAGGAGCCACGGGCCCAGAGCGTGGAAACGGGATCCAGCTGTGGCGTTAAAAGGCGGCGGCGGCGGCGGTGAGGCTGAGGCCTGATGAGGAGAATGAGGTCGAGTCAGTTGAGCTCAGATATACTTCAGGTTCAGCTCTGGAACCAGGCAGACGGCTTAAGTCAGACTGGTAGTGCAGATAAATTCCACCTCAGTGGGAACAAATGATATAATTGAATAAAGTGTTTCATAACAGTTCAGAGCAGGAGAATATATTCCATTAAATAACAAGTGGGAGAGAGGCCATGATAAATACATTTCCTACTCAAGTCCTGACAGTGCAGTTTTAAAGTAGATCAATTCTGCTTGAAGAGTAAAACAATTTAAAAGTCAACTTAGACCAGATAAACATTATGATAATTATCATCATTTTGATTATATTAGATTATAATAATGCAAATGTTATTGCGTTGAATGTATTTAGTTTATATTTAATAAATAGCATTACATTATGTGGCAGTTCTGTCTAAATAGCACCCATTTGAAGTACAGTATTCCTCATGGCATCACTAAGGATTTCATCACTAAGGATATCAAGTGGAATAATTATTTATAAAGGAAATAATGAATAATAACCAACCAATTTCAGTACTTAGAAATATTTATCACATTTATTTTGAATTTATTCAGAATATAGGAATTCTTTAAATGTTTTTGGAGAACTTCCATCTTAATATAGTACTTTATTTTATTTTTTAATTATTTTTTTGTCATTATTAGTTGTTTTTTTTACTTTATTTTTCGAACCAACAGTCAGGACATTCTAGTCCCTCTTATATACATCTTAACTATCCTATTAAAGGTACTGTGTGTAACATTTGGTGACATCTAGGGGTGAAGTTGCATGTTGTATCCATCACCTCACCCTCACCCTTCTGAACATGCAGGAGAACCTATGGTAGAAGTCAGGTGTAAAAAAAAAAAAAGTAGTACATCCACTTTTACTTCTGTAAAAACATGGCGGACCCTTAGGGAGGACCCCCACCTTATGTAAATATACATTAATGGGCTCATTTAAGGGTAATGGAAAAAAATTAAATATCCCGATGATATAAAACAACGCTGTCTGTATGTAATTGTTTTGTATTTTTTTTTTAGAGCTGAAAGAAATGGCCAAAATACCACACACTGCACCTTTAAAGATCTTCTGTGGATGTACTGTTGTTTAACTTGATACTGTTAAAAAGCAAAGAGGTTTAAATGTCATGGTGTTTTTAACAGATGTGAGCCTTCACACTGTGGTTTACATGTTCACCTACTGAGTTCTTCCTCGGGAGAGCAGTGGTGTGTGTGTGTGTGTGTCTGTGTGTGTGTGTGTGTAACATAGGTCTGGTGGAGCTGTGGCTCCTTAAGTTGCAGGAAATGAAAGAACATATTTGTGCCGAAATCTGTCTGAAACATCTGACCTGAGAGGATGGACCATGCAATTAGCTGCTGTATTAAAAACCAAATCCCCCTGTGTGTGTGTGTGTGTGTGTGTGTGTGCGCGCACGCAGCTGAGCCGTACTCTGCGGCGGCCAGTGACGGCAGCATCAGCCCGTCGGCGGGCTCCGTGCCTCACCACCACGCCTCCGGCAGCTCCAGCCCTGGATCACACTCCTCCTCTGCAGGAGCCCGGCACCCGGTCAGCGCCCTGAAGAAGTGGCTCACAAACCCCGTCCGCAAACTGAGCTCTGAGGCCCGAGGAGGAGGAGGAGGAGGGGGAGGAGGAGGAGGAGGGGGGGGAGGAGGAGGAGGGGGAGCGGTGAAGCAGACCAGCAGGTTGGAGCGGAGGAGGCCGCCGCCGTCACCTCCTGCCCACAATGAGGCTCAGCCGAGGCCCGTGGAACCAAACTGCAGCGTCCGGCCCTCCGCAGACACGGTACACCACTCGCACCTCATTCCCTTTTCTGTGTCATTTCCCCGAAACAACCTGCACCTGTAACAGCTGTTTGTTCTGGTGGTGGTGGTGGTGGTGGTGGTGGTGGTGGTGTCGGACAGATGTGGAGAGACGGTCCGACCAGTCCAGAAGCTCCTTCTCCCGCACAGATGCCCGGACTCTTCTCCGACGCGCAGAGCCTGGTAACAGCTCCGCTCGACTCTTCTATACAACTCTCTCGTGTTCTATTTTGTTATCCTTTATTCAACACTTTATATATTCCTTCCACATTCTGTTATGTTCTATACTGTTCCATTTTGTTCTGTTCTGCTATATTCTGTTCCATTCTGTCGGATTCTATTCTGTTCTCTTCTGTTGTTTCCTCTATTATTTGTTATCCTGCTCTCTCTTCTCTGTCACCTGTCCCCTTCTCTTTTCGACTCTACTCGCTGTTCTATTCGATCGTTTTCTATTTTGTTGATTCTGTTCTACTCCATCAGATTCTATTGTGTCCTCTTGTATTATTTTCTGTTCTATTCTATTCTGTAATGTTGTATTGCATTGTGTTCTGTTCTATTCTTTTCAATTCCATCATATTCTGTTTGATGCGTGAGGTCACAGGGAGTTTTCCTGCAACGTACATCCTCACCAGTAGATGTCAGTAAATCCTTCACACTGTATCTTTAAAGTCCATCTCCAGTTGCGTAACTCATGCAGATCATTGAAATGTATATTTACGCATCAAAGCCAAGTCAAACAAACTGAACACAAACATCCTGAACGTGTGAAATGAATCTGATTCGCTCGCTTCATTTCACTTCCACCAATTGTCCTAAATAAGCTAAGTGTATTCTCACGTGTGCGTGTGAGTGTCTGTGTGTGTGTGTGTTCTCCCCCACACACACACACACACGTAAACCTCAGTGTGCAGTGGTGCTCTGACTGAGGGTCTGCGGTGAGTGCGATCACCCCTGTGGGCTTTTCTCCTCAGCCGCATCTGGAAGTCATCAACTCCAGCCGAGCCGCCTGAAACAGGCTGAGTGAGGGTCAGGGTGAGGGGGCGGGGCTTACCGTGACATTAGACAAAGAGGTGAAGAGACGAGGTGACTGTTTCATGATGGAGTCAGGTTTCACAATCATTACACAACAGATGAGTGGAGAGAGGAGATTTCAAACATCTCCCATGGAGTCGGTTTGATGAATGACTTCTTGTTTCTTTGTCATATTCTCGGTGGAATGTTTGTCCTCTGAGATGATCATGACCTCATCCTCCTCCACAGCTCCTCACCCATTCATTTATAGCTCTACTCCCTCCCTCAGTGCTGAGCATGTCAGTGAGAACCAAGCAGAAACATGCGGGGCTGGTGGATGAAGTGGAAACACCTGCAGTTCACGGGGTGGCCACTTGAGGCTCCATCCCCATAGACTCCCACCTTCAAATGTTCAACTTTAGAGGTGAATGAGACGTGTGCAAAGTCTGGTACAAACTATAGTTTTGGTCTCTATCGGTCACATGTTTTCTTCGCTTATTTTTACTCTCTCAAGGCTTGAAGTGGTGCACAATTAAGGGGCGTGGCCTCTTCAGTGACACCTGGGCCTCCGTGGATGCTGCAACAAGCACCATGGGCCCATTCCAGCTCTACTTGTGCTCCGCCTCTTTGCCCTTGTTTGGATGAACCAGGAGTTAGGAGGAGTTAGGCATCGTATATGTAAATATACATATATATGTGTACACACACACACTTATTTATATATTTAGAAATAGGTATATATATATATATATATATATATATATATATATATATATATATATATATATAGCTGTTAGCCCCAGTGATGGTGCCAATCTGAGAGTTCTATTCAACTTTGTGATGAAATGATCTATTTTGCATCATTTTGAACTCTCCCTTTAACCTTTGCATTGATTTCAATGGAGTTCATTGCTGGAGCAAACACAAAGGCTTTGTGCTTTGTGACCGATGCTTTGTGAGTTTGAGCTGAAACTGAGCTCAGACGCGCTGAGTCGGTGAGTCAGCGTCACAAAAAAAGGTTAAAACAAACACAAAGAGCATATTTGACCTACAAAGCGAAGGATTACGCTCCTGTGCAGCGGGGCGGGGAACAAAATGTGGCCAGACGACTTTAAGTGAAGAGGATTACAGTCAAATTCACATGAGATTAAGCTGCTTCTACGTGCAGAGAGGTATACAGGTTATATAACCACGCGTCTTTACCCCCGACCTCCTTTCACGACATGACGAACCGAGCGTTATGTTCCTCCATACGTCAGAGCCCCGTCCGGCCCCGGTGCCCCGACACGTCCAGACATTAAAGAGTCATCATTGCTCTCAGGTTACTGGAGATTTAGCGGGTGGCAGAACTTTCCAAAAGAGGATCAGCGAAAATAAGCGACGTGAATTTAGAACCTCGCGTCTGAGTTTTCCACCAATGTGCTGGCACAGCGTAAAATATGAAGCTCCACGGTTTATGGGCGGAGCTGACACCCGCTCTGAATTACACCCGCACACCAGGGCTGGAAGAACTCATTGACTTCACTTCCAGTGTTAAAGGTTTTGATTCCATTCCATCTAAATAATAGTAAGTCAATAATTAAAGTGATATTTTCAGTGGAGTGTAGAATCACCTGTATGAACCCTCTCTGTTTACATGAGGAGCAGGTCCTTACATTATATGGTGCATCCACAGACTTTACATAAAGATGCATGTAGTGTCTTGTGATGTCATCGATAGGCTTCTGCAGAGTACTTATGAGGCTCGTAGTGGGCGGTTCACTTCCGCCTACTAACTCCTCCTACTTCCTGGTTCACCCCCCCCTTCCTGGTTCCCCCCCCCCCCCCCCAAAAAAACAACAACAACAAAGAGGCGGAGCACACGTAGAACTGCGGGTGGGCCCATGGTCCAATCACAGCATCCACAGGAGGTGGGGCCCAATTCCAACCTCGAGTTGATCATTGAAACGAGTAAGTCTGTGGGGTTTGACTTGCTTTTGGAGTCTGCCTCAAGTGGCCACCCCGTGAACTGCAAGTCTCTCCACCTCGGTCTCGGACTCATCCAAGGAATCCCACACACTGCACCCTAACGTGAATAAGCCGATGTGGTTACGGTACGAGACGGCGTGTCACAGTGGAGCTGTTGTGTCCCTCTCCTGTGTTCCAGAGTCAGAAGTCCAGCATCAGAACTCTGCAGGGTGAGGACGTCTCCACGGTGACCGACGACTCAGGCAGTCAGTGGTCTGCTACTGTGGAAACTGAGGAGGAGAGAAACGCTGCCTTAGAGAAGAGCATGTAGGCGTCAGCATTAAAGTCTCTTTTTTTTATTTTTATTTTATCAGTTTAACAAACAGATTCGTGCTCTTATTGTTTTAAATCCCTCCCTCAGATATGTGCTGACCGAGCTGATAGAAACAGAACGGCTGTATGTGGAAGATCTCGGACTCATTGTTCAGGTGCATCTCTCTTCAAATCATCTGTTACTGACATTTCATAAAGACTAGATTCTGTCTTTTACATCACTTGTGTGTGTGTGTGTGTGTGTGTGTGTGTAGGGGTACATGGCCTCCATGGCCAATCAGGGGGTTCCTGACGACTTGAAGGGGAAGGACAGAATTGTGTTTGGAAACATCCACCAGATCTATGACTGGCACAAGGAGTGAGTCAGAGACGTCCTCTCTCACTTCCTGTCAATCTGAACCACTTTTTTCAGGCTACACTGTGTGTGTGTGTGTGTGTGTGTGTGTGTGTGTGTGTACACTTTGTTGACGAACTGCTCTTGTCCATCTGTCCTTGCTCCACAGTTATTTCCTGGGAGAGCTGGAGAAGTGTGTGGGTGACCCGGACAGTCTGGCTCAGCTCTTCATCAAACATGTGAGTCCACACGTCTCTGAGGAACATGTGCATGAGAAGCTCTGTATTTATGTNNNNCAGAGATGAGGTTGTTCAGAGATGAGGTTGTTCAGAGATGAGGTTGTTCAGAGATGAGGTTGTTCAGAGATGAGGTTGTTCAGAGATGAGGTTGTTCAGAGATGAGGTTGTTCAGAGATGAGGTTGTTCAGAGATGAGGTTGTTCAGAGATGAGGTTGTTCAGAGATGAGGTTGTTCAGAGATGAGGTTGTTCAGAGATGAGGTTGTTCAGAGATGAGGTTGTTCAGAGATGAGGTTGTTCAGAGATGAGGTTGTTCAGAGATGAGGTTGTTCAGAGATGAGGTTGTTCAGAGATGAGGTTGTTCAGAGATGAGGTTGTTCAGAGATGAGGTTGTTCAGAGATGAGGTTGTTCAGAGATGAGGTTGTTCAGAGATGAGGTTGTTCAGAGATGAGGTTGTTCAGAGATGAGGTTGTTCAGAGATGAGGTTGTTCAGAGATGAGGTTGTTCAGAGATGAGGTTGTTCAGAGATGAGGTTGTTCAGAGATGAGGTTGTTCAGAGATGAGGTTGTTCAGAGATGAGGTTGTTCAGAGATGAGGTTGTTCAGAGATGAGGTTGTTCAGAGATGAGGTTGTTCAGAGATGAGGTTGTTCAGAGATGAGGTTGTTCAGAGATGAGGTTGTTCAGAGATGAGGTTGTTCAGAGATGAGGTTGTTCAGAGATGAGGTTGTTCAGAGATGAGGTTGTTCAGAGATGAGGTTGTTCAGAGATGAGGTTGTTCAGAGATGAGGTTGTTCAGAGATGAGGTTGTTCAGAGATGAGGTTGTTCAGAGATGAGGTTGTTCAGAGATGAGGTTGTTCAGAGATGAGGTTGTTCAGAGATGAGGTTGTTCAGAGATGAGGTTGTTCAGAGATGAGGTTGTTCAGAGATGAGGTTGTTCAGAGATGAGGTTGTTCAGAGATGAGGTTGTTCAGAGATGAGGTTGTTCAGAGATGAGGTTGTTCAGAGATGAGGTTGTTCAGAGATGAGGTTGTTCAGAGATGAGGTTGTTCAGAGATGAGGTTGTTCAGAGATGAGGTTGTTCAGAGATGAGGTTGTTCAGAGATGAGGTTGTTCAGAGATGAGGTTGTTCAGAGATGAGGTTGTTCAGAGATGAGGTTGCGCAGAGAAGAGGTTACGCAGAGATTGCGCAGAGATGAGGTTGAGAGATGAGGTTGCGCAGAGATGAGGTTGCGCAGAGAAGTTGCGCAGAGATGAGGTTACGCAGAGATGAGGTTGCGCAGAGATGAGGTTGCGCAGAGATGAGGTTGCGCAGAGATGAGGTTGCGCAGAGAAGTTGCGCAGAGATGAGGTTGCGCAGAGAAGAGGTTGTTAAGAGATGAGGTTGTTCAGAGAAGAGGTTGTTCAGAGATGAGGTTGTTCAGAGATGAGGTTGTTCAGAGATGAGGTTGTTCAGAGAAGAGGTTGTTCAGAGATGAGGTTGTACAGAGATGAGGTTGCGCAGAGATGAGGTTGTTCAGAGATGAGGTTGCGCAGAGATGAGGTTGTTCAGAGATGAGGTTGTTCAGAGATGAGGTTGTACAGAGATGAGGTTGTACAGAGATGAGGTTGTTCAGAGATGAGGTTGCGCAGAGATGAGGTTGCGCAGAGATGAGGTTGCGCAGAGATGAGGTTGTACAGAGATGAGGTTGCGCAGAGATGAGGTTGTTCAGGGATGAGGTTGCGCAGAGATGAGGTTGCGCAGAGATGAGGTTGTTCAGAGATGAGGTTGCGCAGAGATGAGGTTGCGCAGGGATGAGGTTGCGCAGAGATGAGGTTGCGCAGAGATGAGGTTGTACTGATGAAACTGGAGTTGCAGTGCGCGCTGCACTCCTGTAAAGTTAATTTAGAAACAGCAGCTCTTTGATTTCACACCCAAATAACCAGAAGCAGAAGCCGCGTACGAGGATTGTTATCGGCTAAAACGATGACTAGCTGCAGCAGATGTTATCGGCTGCTGTGATTAGCATTTTGCTCAGCGGAACACTGAGCGTTGGAAAGTGCAGATATTTTCTGAAATATCTTCAGACATGGAAACTCGTCATAAGATCTCAACTTCATATAATAGTACGTGATGTTACATGAGTGGGACTGATCCAACAATGATCAAAAAAACAATATATATAGACTTTAAAATCAATATCTATTTGGTCAAAGGATCATAATAATAATAGCAATAATAATAATAATAATAATAATAATAGTTACATTAACTATGATAACAGTAATACAAATGATGATAATGATTATTATTTATTTGTATTATGTTGTATTATTATAATTACTGTTTATCATTATTATTGTTTTCATTTTCATTATGAAAAACATGCACAAAAGTCATTTCCAACACAATATCTTCCTATCTACGTATCGATCTGCGTATCAATCTATCTATCGATTCGTCCGTCTTCTCTTCCATCCAGCTCTGTTCTATCAGCGATAAACTGCCTTTAGATGTAGAAGGGACACAATCTTGATTTTAATTAAAGTGTTGACATCTTGACTCTCTGTCCTTCTCCTAAGCTCTTCTTTATTTGTCTGTTTTCAGGACGTTCATCATCAGGCCTCCTCCTCCCGTCACCGTCAGACCCGGGCAGCTCCTCTGCACAGTGAGTATCCAAAGAGCATCACTAATGAACTCTGAACGAGCCTCTCACACACCTGATCACTCAAAATGAATGAATGACTTTGGGATTGATGAAGCCCGAGTTACGGCTTTGATGTTCACAGACACAAGACGGGAGCAGGGGTGAGCTAAAGATAGAATAATGGGTATTGTGTTTGTTATGATGCGGAATCATCACGAGGATCTGTCAGAGTGAAGTTGTAGAACACGTGTCCGCGCGCACACACACACACACACACACACACACACACATTAGTACGTCATTTCTTTTTTCCTAATCAAATCTCCAAGCTGTGGAGAGGAGTGGAGGCGGAGCGGTAACCTCATTTCGCTTTCAGGCAGCTCTTCTCTTCGTCTGAGTGTTTTTAAGTGAGATGTTTTCAAAGTCTTTGAAGAAAGAAAAAAAATAAATACATCAATAAATTCCACAGGATTTTTTTAAGGAAAAGTGGATTTGGATTGATTACGTGAGCAGGAGACATTTTGTCGACAATGTAGAGAAAACTCTCGATGTTTGAACCTCCTCAAAGAAAGTGCAATACCACCATCAGCCTGAAAATCCCAGGGGGGCGCCCTTGATTGTGTGTATTTCGGAGACTGGATACTTTTTTAAAATGGAAAATTGTACACAGTGATTTATTGTGAAATGGACTAATTAATCATCATGTCCAAAAATACCACTCTGGCAGTCAGTCATACCCCAACTGGCCTCTAGGGGAGCTGTGCACATTGTTCCTATGACTGCATAGAATAGAATAGAATGCCTTTATTGTCATTATATACATATAAACACAAATAAAGATGGATGTAACGTCGTAGTGGGTGGTTCACTTGTCGGCCATCTTGCTGATGGGGGTGGGCCCATGGTGCTGTAGCAGCACCCACAGAAGAGGCCACGCCCCCTTTAATTATACACCTTTTAAAATGCCCCCTTAGAGGCACGGCAACAAATGTGACCATTGGAATATATTATTCATAGTTCATTTTTCATTAGTGTTTAATCACAATTAACACTCCATTAAAGGTGCATTGTGTAGCATTTACTGACATCTAGTGGTAGCTTGTAGCAATATATATATATATATATATATATATATATATATATATATATATTAATCCATATTCACTTTCATTTTACTTTGAAGCTTCAAATTCTTCATATTTTTTTGAATCAATTTTTAACTTGAGGACGTTGTTGTTGAGTATTTCGAGGACTTTCACTTCTTATGGAATATATTTCACATTTTTCCATTTTTCCATTTCCTGGCGGCACAGACCCACTTTATTTTACCACCCTCCAAAAACACTTCAGACTTCACCCTGATCTTGGTTCTCGCTGCTTTCGACATGCTCCATCACTTTTTGCATATCAGCATAACAACTTTACCGACAACTTTAATTGGATGTTATCAATATGAAAATGACGATGATATGAAACGTCTTTGTTTACATTTGTGGAGTAGCCCCTTGTCTCTGCAGCCCCCACCCAAACAGAAATAAGTGATAATATTCCCAAAAGAAAATCCTAAATTTGTATTCTAGCATTGTGCCTCCAGGGAAGAGTGGTGCTTCTGTGCGTGGTGCATTCAGGGGATCTGCATTTTAAAATGTGTTTTATCGTATAAAATGATTTGACGCATGCAAAAGCATCTCACTCCCGAGTCCTCTCCACGTCTAATCCAGTTTGGTGGAAACACTCTGGCCCAGTTCGTACCTGCAGAGTAAAATCCTCTTCCTCCGTCGAACGGGAGGATGTTTACTCTCAAATGAACCCCGGCAGGTAATGGAAAAATAAATAAGTGAAAGTGCCAATAACAGACTGCGGCCGACTCCTGCGGCCGCGTGGAACGAGGTGTTCCATCAGATTGTCCCTCGTTTACAGCTGCAGAAATGGATGCGAGGTGGAAATGACTATGTTTGTGTTCAGTGACGTGTTTCACTGCAGCTCAAATAGATTTCTTTGATTTTTTTTAAATAACCACAACATATTAAAAATACTGTAAACAATCCGATAAATACTTTGAAAGCTTTCAAACACATCATGGGTGTTTTGCTTGATGGAGTCGATGGATGTCCTGAATCATTAGTCCTCTTCGCTGCAGCTCACTCACCTTGATTTTCATGTTTACCTTCTGTCCCTGTGTTTCGTTGCCTTTAAAAACTCAGGAACTGCCTGTCAGACTAGCATGCAATACCACTTTCCACCACTAGAGTGAGTCAGGTACTATTAGTTCATTATAGCTCCAGCTCACTCACTTCTCACCATGATTTTAATGTTTATATTCTATCCCTTTGTTTAATTGTGTATATAGACTTAGGAACTGCCTGTCAGACTAACATGTAATACCTCTTTTCCACCACTAGAGTGAGTCAGGAGCCTTTTCGGCAATCGTATCATAATTTCAACATTTTCCTGCAAAGTATACATTATACCATGAGTAAAAATAAACCAAGAAAACAAACAGACAAAATACAGGTACAAGGAATTTATTAATGTTTTGATTGAGCGACGACCCGTTTTAAGTTGCATTACCTACCGCCACCTACTGGTGTGGAGTGTGGCTCACTGAGCCGTCTTTATGTTCACACACCTGGGTTCTTTGCTTGACGCATCATCTTTTAAGTATAATTCATTAGTGTGCGTCAAATTACAGTCTTGAAAAATGACTCCTAAGTAAATGGTATATTTCTCCATCATTACTTCTTACTGCTCATGTTCCTCTGTTGTGATTCTCCTCATTAGCGTGAAAAGTCCTTTGTTGGAGGATTTCTGTCTTTAAAACATCCAGTCTGACGCAAATCATTATTTTAACGTCGTCCACGTCTCTTCAGCCTCGTCCCGAGTCTGTGATTAACCTGAAACAACAACAGCAGTAGCTTCTGTCACTAATAAAAGATAACAACGAGCTGACGGGCTTTATACACCCCCCCGGTTTTCACCCCCCCCCCCCCCCCCCCCCCATAATCCCCCCATATCGTCTCCTGGTATGTTGCTGTGTTAGATGGAGGTGGGCAGCTTTTTAAGTGTGATAGATGGAGTTTACTTGCAAGTATGCTGCTGCTGCTGCTGCTGCTGCTGCTGCTGCTGCTGCTGCTGCTGCTGCTGCTGCTGCTGCTGCTGCTGCTTCCGTCTCTGACCCAGCCGTCCCCCGGGATGAGCCGGAGCCGCTCTATGATTCTGCTGAAAACCCTTTTGTTGTGGTTCAATCTGTATTCAGGGGAAAGCGCCGAGTAACGCGAACCTCCTTCATTCCTTTGATGCTAGCTGTTGGTTATACACAAGTTTAGTGTCCATTCACAATAGTACGACATCGGAGGATCATGTATTCATATAAACGTTCTATCTTCTCCTCCAGTGTAAGATAATAACACAAAAAAAGTATAATTTAAGAATGAAATTACGAGATTTGCTGCATATGTTTAGAAATTTTAAGTAAACAGTGAGTTACGCAAACAACACCCCCTCTTGTGGCCCAAATTAAAAGTACACCATGTAGGATTTAACGTATCCTATTGCTGAAGGTACATGTGGCAGAATTGATGTTAGTCTTCCGTCGTCATTAAAACTCAATATGTAAATTGTCCAAACGATGGCCGGCGGGCCAACTGCAGCCCGCGAATCATTTTTGATTGGCCTGCGATAAAATCTGAAAATATAATGGAACGTGGCCCACGTGAGATTTTGCGCTTGACTCGAACATGTCCGTATTTCTCTATTTTTCATTATCATCCTGTGAAATGTAACATATTGTTTGGGATGTGTCTGAAATCCCGTTATTTTGCTGCGTGAATATTACCGGGGATTCTCACTCCGAGGTCAGAGCATCACATTCGGGGTGCGGAGGCGCATCACACACACAGACATGACTCGGGTAGTGATAAAGTGAGATTAGCATAAAATGAGATTTAGAAAGGAGACACACTTCCTCCCTCTGCTGAGGCAGAGTTTGAGTACGAGTGCGATTAGTGAGTCATGACGCCGCGATGCAACAGGACGGATCCACTCGTCATGACTCAGCAGTGAAGGGAGCCTGAAATCAGGGGCATTTAAAGGTCATTTTGAAGAGATCTTTTTACAAGAGCTGGTTTCTGTGTAAACAAGGTGCAGACAATTTCAAGTTCAGGTACAAAATATTAACAAAGAAACGTTTGTACTGTAGTTGTGTGTTGCCTGAAGGATGATTGTCATTGTTTTAGATATTTTTAAAACTGAAAAGATTAAAATGAGCATGATAAGGATCCAGGAGGTGGATTTGAACAAGGTTTGCTTGAGGCAGAGAAAGAAGAATGAGAAAATGAAATGAAATCAATAATAATAATGTTTGTATTATTTTGTGCATGTGTTTATATGCCAAACACCGAACATATACAAATAAATCAAATGTATATTTTCGTTTTATAAGGACAAATAAAATAAGAGGAATTTTCATTTGGTATCATCAGATACATTTATTATTATTTATTTTATTGTTTCATGTCAGTTTTGCATATTTGTTGTTTTCGTGTTTATATTTTCCCTGTTGTATTACTCACATGTCCATGGCTGACTTCAACCCATCTACTATTTTAATGAATTTAACTGCATGTTGTGAGAATCAACACCACTGTCTCATTTGCATGGTCAGTTTAAAAACGGCCTCCAGCGCTAATTAGCTCAACATATGATGATTGTTTACTGAATAAAACACCAAACAAACAACAGTGTGAAATCCAATCCCCCTTGTTTTGTTTTTTTCCAGGTTCCTGTGCCAACATATTTCTTGGCGGCTAGCGGCGGGTCTGGTTGCCAGCGGAGACGCCAGGAAGTCACGGCTCCAATCGAAGGAATTTTCCAGGACACAAAAATCCGGTGACAAGTCAATTTCACACTCATACGTTTAAAAACCAAACAAACCTCATTATGCTGTAATGCTTCCGTTTCCGTTGGAGCCCGACTGTTTGATGCTGCATTTGCGACATAATCAATTCCTCTCACGAATCAGTTCGTTTAGGACGTGACATTTTGCTAAATTTGTAGATGTTCGTAAATATCCTTAAAAATGGATTCATGTGGTTGTGAAAGATGTTGTGAATGTGTAAATACCAGCGTTAGAATTCTTCAAATATGATGGAATGTGGCCCAAACATGAAACATAACTGTACTGTATTTTAATTAACATAAGAACTGGGGACCGGAGGGGCAGTGCGGAGGTTGGAAGCAAAAATGACGTCGATGCAGTGGCCAAACAGCGGTACTGCAAGTTCTCTAGTGTGGGGTCGTCCTACACTAAATGCATGTACACAAAATGTCTCCTGTCCAATGTTCCTGTTTCTAACAGCAGGACATTCTGATTTCAAACCCTCCAATGAAAATGTTCAAAACCCCGTTAAAACAAAGGATGGATTCAGTTGATTAGCGACACGCTTTTACTCTGAAACTAACAGGAAGTGATGATGGTGCAGATATGCAATGAAACATTGGAGAAAGGCCAGTGAACCAGAGTTGGTGTAGATGAACAGCAGACGGACCTCGGTAATAACTTGCTGTGCACTCTAGTGGTGAAAAAGTGATATGACACTTTGACAGGACCGTTTTCCTTCAGTGATCTCGTCAGTTCATGTCTAAATATTTTTTTTAGAAATTGAATAACAAATAGAGCCTGTTTAAAGGTGTAATAAAAATAAAAGAAATTAAATCAAAATAAAGATACAAAAACTATACCATGTAAAGACACACAAATAATGGCTCATAAATAGAAACACATAAATATTGAGTGTTTTATTTAGTTTGACATTTCCCCCTCCCTTACTGTATACCATGTGTATTCTATCATGCATTATTTATTTATTCATACAGACTAAAGTGCTTGTCCCGCTCGCTCACTCGGGGACATTCCTGCCATTACCCAACACTTCCGCTCCGCACGGGTGAAAATCACCGGTTGCGGCTCAATATCTATGTTTTACTTTGACAGCAGCACTTACCACAGCATCACCACGGCGACCATCCCTAAACACACTGTAGTCTATCCTGTAATATTGAAAAATGGCCCGAGCCAAAATGGGAAACTGTCCGGGGAGCGTCTCAGTTCTGCATATCTGACATTTGGAGGTTCTCGTTTGGACAGATTCCATTTCAGAACGATGGCGGTGACTCGGCACAAAAGTTGTCTGCTGCCTTCAAAGGCTCTTTGGGAAAACGTCGTCATGTGATGGTTGAAACTAAATGTCTTCGCTCGCTTCCAAACGGGCTCTTTCCCTCACAATCCCCGCACAGGTGCATGTCTGTGAATGTTAATGCTGTTGATTGGGATCTCAGGGGCCCACTGGAGTTGTTTCAAGACAACGTGCCACCACGTATGAGGCATAGTTAGTTAATTTGATCGAGTGAATTTAAAAAAGCCGGTGGTAATGAGGTGTGGTGTTCAGGAGCTGTTCGCTCACAGTCGACGTGTTCATCACTGGAAATGAAAGTTCTAACTTTTAGCTGTTTCTTTGAAGCACTAAGTAAGAACGGGGGCTGTGGTTGGATGGTTGGAGGAGTTGAACCTCTGACCTTCTGGTGAGACCTTGTGGTCAAATTGATGGATGGATGGATGAACAGATGGACGGGGAAATGGATGGATGGGTGAACAGATGGACGGGGAAATGGACGGATGGATGGACAGAAGGACGGAGGAATTGATGGACGGACAGACAGATGGATGGATGAATGGATGGACACATGAACAGATGGATGGCCAGATTGACAAACTGATGGATGGACGGATGAACGGATGGATGGATTGATGGACAGACAGACGATGGACGGACGGATGGATAGAAGGATCTGTGGACGGATTGATGATTGGAGGGATACGTGGACGGATGGATGGATGGATGAATGGATGGATGGATGCATAGATGAATGGATGAATGGATGAGTGGATGAATGGATGAATAGATGGATGGATGGATCGATAGATGAAAGGACGGATGGATAGGACAGATGGCTGGATGGATGAAAAGATGAATGAATGGAGGGATGGAGGGATGGAGGGATGGATGGATGGATGGATGAATGAATGGATGGATGGATGGATGGATGGATGGATGAATGGATGAATGAATGGATGAATGGATGGATGGATGGATGGATGGATGGATGAATGGATGAATGAATGGATGAATGGATGGATGGATGGATGGATGAATGGATGAATGAATGGATGGATGGATGGATGGATGGATGGATGGATGAATGGATGAATGGATGGATGGATGGATGGATGGATGGATGGATGAATGGATGAATGGATGGATGGATGGATGGACTGCATAAACGGATGGATGGAAACTCCTTCAACTGTCCGCCTCAGATCTTCCGACCACAGAAACGATAACAGAAGCTTCCTCCTTCCACCGGACAGAACTCAGTCTGCTCTCTCCATTCGTCCGGTCTCAGAATCCACATGACACTCGCGACCTTCCGCGCTCTCAGATTGATGACTCAGCACTTCTGATTTAAACAGGTGTAACGGCTCCTTCACTTGCCCCCGGAGATTCAATCATGTCAGAGGGGGCCGGCGGGTTATTGCTCTCGACACCATCACCGCCGCCACAGGACGGATTTAATGTCGGGGGGTGCGCGACCATTCTATATCTGCCCTTATATGGGCGAGAGTCTGCTGCACCTGGAAAGAGGTTAATAACATTTTATTCTCTGAGAAATCTGTTAAATGCACGAACGGGCGCCACATTCATACTCTCACTTTTAATGCGTTCGCTACCCGTGCTCATCCTCCCCTGAGAAATCCAATGATATAGTTCTTTACTCTGCTGAGTCGGCTAATTAAGTTTTTTTGTGTTTTTTTTTTTTTTTTATAATCGCAGCTTCGTTGATATCAGTAACGCGAGCTCGCTCACCGTTATCTCAATCAGGGATTTATTCCTTTTTTTAACGAGGAGTCGCTAATGTCATTCGAGGTCTGCGAGTTCCTCACTGTGTGTGTGTGTGTGTGTGTGTGTGTGTGTGTGTGTGTGTGTGTGTGTGTGTGTGTGTGT
>JAFBJT010111421.1:0-27203 GCA_016785325.1 Chascanopsetta lugubris | reverse complement strand
GAGTGTGTGGATGTGTGTGTGTGAGTGATTTTGTGTGTGTGTGTGTGCGTGTGTCCCGTCTGAGCCGAGCAGCAGAGACAGACAGCAGGGAACAGCTGCAGCATCAGGCTCGCCCAGGACTTCACTGCATTGCGATTGAAACGTATCGAACCATTTCAACCCCCGCAGGAGCCGAGCAGAAGCGGCTACAACCGAACCCCCGAACGCAACCATGGTCGACCGCGAGCAGCTGGTGCAGAAAGCCAGGCTGGCCGAGCAGGCAGAGAGATACGATGACATGGCTGCGGCTATGAAATCAGTAAGTCCCGTTCACCATTCACACTCATGTGTATGTGTATATTCGTGTCACTCAGTGTGTGTGTGTGTGTGAGTGTGTGTGTGTGTGTGTGTGTGTGTGTGTGTGTTCCATCGGAGCCGACGTGCGCGCGTGTGTCTGCGTGTGTGCGCATTCAAGGCGCATCCCGCAGGATCCGGATACATACGTGTGTCTATCTGCATTAGCGCCTTTCAATGTGCTCCGCGCGAAAAGCTGCGTATCGGCCACTTCTTCCATGATCCATCCGCGCGTCACCGGCTCCGATCGCATCCGTGTCCCCCCGCCCCCCACTCCTCTCTCGCCCTCTCTCTCTGTGGCCGGATCGCCGCGCTCCTTGGGCGGTGCCTCCCCTGTCGGCCGCTGCGTCCAGTGAAGACACCCTTACAATGGGGAGACGCGCAGAGGCCTGGGCTCGGTCCCTCACTTTCAACAAGAAGTGCCTCTCAACCCTGCACTACAGCCTCTGAGCTGCTGTATCTGCCCCCCCCCCTCCCCAGTCACCCCCATTCTATTTTGTGGAAGGTTAGTTCCCCTGCAGAGGGGGAGTCTCCTGTGAGAGGAGCCCTTGGAGCTGCTCCCTCCACCACACCAACGTAGGAGGCAGCAGAGTTTTCCACTAGAATATTCTTTGTCATATTGCAGTGATCAGGTTTGCTGTGAGCTTGCTGCTTCCATTTGCTCAGGGCTGGAGGGGGTGGGTGGGGGTGGGAGTGGGAATGGGGGGGGGGGGGGGTGTTCAGGGCTATTCCTCCATTTGAAGCCATTGTGGGTTAATGAGTGTGAGTGAGTTGTGTAATGTATGATGCATCCCACACATTGAGGTCTGGGTGTAGCTGAGCTCCACAGAGCCTCATTGCTCAGTGGTGAGGCCACACAGCCTTCAAGGTGGTCTGTCCTCTCTGAGATCCTGGACCTGGATTCAGCAAGCGGGTTTAGAAAAAAAAATAAAAAAAATGCTGTGTCACACCAGCTCACAGTGGAACCGGTGGCAGCACCCATGTAGGGAGCGTTGGCCGGGCCCTGGCAGAGCAAAGCAGACTAAATCAAATAAAAAAAACAACAACAACCATATATTCTTTAACCATGCGGCCAGGAGGAACATTTTGTCTCCTGCTCCTCAGGAGAGATGGAGTGAGTCCCTGTGGATCGTTTGTCATGGGGGGGTCTCTGGTTGCAGGGGGTGGGGCGATGGCGTGTGCATGGGAGGGATTCCTGTGCCTTTAAACTATCTGCCATGTCAGTGCCGTCCAAAGCAGGCCCTTCTGCAGGGGTGTGTTTCTGAGAGTCTTATCAAAGGGAATCCCTCTACACATGCAGCCAGACAAAGGAGAGGCAGTCACCTTCGTATTCCTCAGGAGAATATATATATATATACACACACACACACACACACACATGTATGGCTTTTTGAGATCGAATGCCAACGTCATTGAAAATGGCAATATTCTTTTATAAAAAGCTCATTTTAATTTGAAAAATATTTCAAAGATTAAAAGGTTAAATGTTACTCTTCCCTCATAAAATACATTTTCATGATTAATTTCTATTCTCACTCTGGTCAACCAACTGACCAGCCATTTCCTATGTTTTTTTACCTCGTATAATTTCAAAAGGAGCTATGCCTCGTGATGTTTTTCCCTAATGGTACAAACAAATGATCACCGATTGGCACAATGAGCCTCCCAATGACGGCTCCATTATATTCAGTGACAATCGTACCATTAAAGACATGTATCGTCTGATCCCGCGGTAAATGTCACACGCTCTGATGCATGTGGCCGTTTTCCAAAAGACACACGAAGGCCACTCCATCTGCTCCGGTTCGACCCCCCTCTGAGTGACGTCAGCCGTCGCGCTCCATCTTCGAGCTGCTCCGCCTGAGCCCGGAAAGACACAACTTGGCAACAAGAAATGTAGTCGCAGAATCACGTTGCCTTCAGAGTGAAATCATTGTCATGACGATCAAGCGGAAGCACAGGCCTTTATTTAAATCTGTGCATTTGTTGGCGCTGATCTGACACCAGCCACGTCTCCAAGCCAGACTGCTGCCCCCCGTCCGATAACCCCGGGCGATGTGTCCTTTTTATAGAAACGCCGGCTCTTTGATTACTACCCGGCAATCGTGCCCATTCGTCAGAATCTAAATTTAACAATCGCTCTGTGTGCGATGACACGGCGCGCTGCTTCAGACAGGTAAAAAGGTCAGTTCGAGCCGGAGAGAAGGTCACTGGGACACGCAGTGATGGTTTTCATTTACACTGCAGCTGCCCCCCCAGAGTGCTTGTGGGAACATTTTAGCCATTTCCAGCTCCCGGCCCCCCCCCCCCCCCCCCCCCCCCACTCCCTGTCCCCTCTTCCAGCCCCGATCCTTCCCGTCTCTACCCCCCCGCCCCCCGCCACCGACTACCTTGAAGAATATCATTTCCCCACTAACTAGCATTAGCTGTCATCCACGTGACAGCTGGAGCTGCTGGTGCAGTAAATGAATGGATCGCCATGGAAACTGGGAATTGCACATGACAAGTGAAATATTGCTCGTCTCCTGCGCTGCTGACTCTGCCGTTACTCCGGTTTTTTGCATGCGCCAAGACTCCGGACCGCAACGCGATGATTGTTTCCCTCATCGATTCATTCGTTTTCTTAACTGATTTGTTGCTCGCTTTGAGAGATGAGCGCATGTTTGGATTTGCTAGAGCTGAGTCATGTTCTTTCCTTTTGGTTTTTCTGATGCGTTTTCCATCGACAGTTGTGGGAGGAAACAAGGACAAAAGGCTCCGAGTTACATTCAAGGGCGTTGCACCTTCATGGCCAGCCAATTTTATTTTCAGGCCACAGGGAGGCAGATCTCCCCGAGGCTTTTTGCTTAAATTGCTCCTAATTGCTATCGACTGCATATCAACAACCACAAATGAAAAAATAATTACTCCGAGGAGGTCATATTCTTTTTGCATTTACCGATGATTCAAGCCCGTCACGGCCTCCTCTCCCACTGGTTGCCCTGAAATGTCCACCATGTCCTCCCTCCCCTCCCTTCCCTCCCTCCCTCCCTCCCTCCCTCCCCCCCAGGTAACAGAGCTGAACGAGGCCCTGTCCAACGAGGAGAGGAACCTCCTCTCGGTGGCCTACAAGAACGTGGTCGGCGCCCGCCGCTCCTCCTGGAGGGTGATCTCCAGCATTGAGCAGAAGACCTCGGCCGACGGCAACGAGAAGAAGATCGAGATGGTGAGGGCCTACCGGGAGAAGATCGAGAAGGAGCTGGAGGCCGTGTGCCAGGATGTGCTCAACCTGCTCGACAACTTCCTGATCAAGAACTGCAGCGACACGCAGCACGAGAGCAAGGTGTTCTACCTGAAGATGAAGGGCGACTACTACCGCTACCTGGCCGAGGTGGCCACGGGCGAGAAGAGGGCCACGGTGGTGGAGTCGTCGGAGAAGGCCTACAACGAGGCCCACGAGATCAGCAAGGAGCACATGCAGCCCACCCACCCCATCCGCCTGGGCCTGGCTCTCAACTACTCGGTGTTTTACTACGAGATCCAGAACGCCCCCGAGCAGGCCTGTCATCTGGCCAAGACCGCCTTCGACGACGCCATCGCCGAGCTCGACACCCTCAACGAGGACTCCTACAAAGACTCCACTCTCATCATGCAGCTGCTCCGAGACAACTTGACACTGTGGACAAGTGACCAGCAGGATGACGAGGGAGGGGAGGGCAACAACTAAAGGGAAACCACACTTTGAAAAAAAATTACGAAGGGCCGGTGGACTTTGGCAGCCGCTTTTGCCGATGATACTACCGCAGCAGCAGTTCTTTATTTTTCCATGTGTTAAAAGAAAAGAATCAAAAGAGAGGTGAGAGTGGAGGTTAAATCTTAGTTAAAATATATATAGAAATATATATACGCTTGAAAGGGGCCTCCGTCTTCTTGGTTTTCTCTTTGACATTTGCCAAAACCACTGATATGTCAGTCAATCAGCCTGAAGTGGTTGTTGTTGGATTGAAATGGCAGCCTCACACTGGCATAGGAACTGATCTTGTTCTTTCAAGATAAGCTGCTTAGTTAGGTTTTTGCGTGATAGAGATGCATTGAGAGAGAGAAGGCTTGAATGGGAATGCCTCACAAAAACTAGTTTGCGTTGGTTCCAGCAGTAGTCTACATCCAGTCTGAGAAAGGGCCCCGCAAGCCACGTTGACGACGTTATAAGCTCTCGCCAACACAGAAAAAAGACACAAAAAAAATTTGAAATAAATATAAACGATAGATTAGTTAATGATTTGGACTGATTCAATAAAAACGGCTAGGTGCAATTTTATTCCCCCTCTTTGTGTCCAAAGTAGATTTGGCATCTCACAGATTAGTCTGTTTAGTCACTGGAACCATAGATTATTGGAGGCGAAGATTATCAAAGGCAGAGACTTAACGATATTTAAAAAAAAGAAATACGTAAAAAAAAAAGACAAAAAATGAAAATAAAAGCAGCTTCAGAGTTTGTGGTTTACTTGTGTTTGTTTTATTAAATGCACTTGCTTACTATACTGTTTCTTCAGTGTAAGATGATGACAACAATAATATCGATTATTCAATATTGTGCATGCTGGTGATGTATTTATATACAGTAGCTTGACTTTATTAACTTATACTGTGGGTGTTAAGTATTCATATGATTGAGAAAAACACGCTTTGTCTGATGTTGATTTCTAATTTCTAATTTATTTCATTTTGTTATGGTTTTGGATTTGCTATACCAAAATGGTGATCGTAAAAATTGACCTGTAATGGGCGTTGCTATAGTGACATGCAATATGTGTATTTAATTTGTTAATGAAAGAAAAAAAAAGGAAAATAAAAACCCACCAGTGATCACTTAATCTTACCGGCTGGTGTTTGTCACGATGACGTATGATTATGATATATTTTGTTCTTTGAACAGTATTTAAGTACTTTGTTCTGTCATGCTATCCAGTTTGAATAATGGTGAAGTTTCCAGCCTCAATGTTTCTGTTCTGATCCACAGACATGGACCACATTTGATTTCTGACAGTATACCATTTCTTTTGTTTGGTTGTTTTTATACCTTCTAGCTGTTCCTGAGTGACAAAATATCTTGAATGTGAGTCATTATGTAGCAGTTGCACACGAACCGAAATAATAGCTATGATAATAAAAAAGAATATGACTAAATTATACATGCACCATTTCCATGGTGGTCTGGTGTATTGTTGTATCGTCACCCATAAGTAAATCTATTTGAAAGCAAAGAGCCATCTCACGTAGAACATGTTTTTAACACTTTGTTTTGTGCCCAGTGTGCAAGTACGTGCTTTTTCTTTTTGTGCCTTTATCATTATTTGATCTGCCTCATTTGCAAGTAAAAAAAAAAAAGGACGATTCTGCCATTTTTATTTTCAAGTTTATGCAAGCACGTGTGCCAGATGTAAGCCCTCCTCGTCGATGCTTGTGTCTGCTCTCTGTACAACACACACTGTAGAAATGAATATTCAACACAGATGCACAGCAAGAGAGGGCGAGTCGCTTATCGATAAGTGAGAACAAAGAGATGGATTTATCATCAAAAAAATGCTGCTAGTTTCTATAGAGGGAATATATTCATATAGATTCAGACGGATTATTTTTCCTAGGGATCGGAAACCTCGGCGGAGAGTTTAACTTTTGATTTCAGATAGTTTAGGGGACAAACCAAAAGCCTTAATGTCAGTCACACACACACCCTCGTTCATGTTTGCCAATTGTGTCACCACCATGAGTCAGCCTCCATGAGCTCACATCTATATATCACAGCTGCTTTGAGTTATTTTTAACTCCGTATAAGGTTGTTGAAGGCTTTACACAGACTCCTGATGCCAAACTGCTCTCACAGCTGATTACAAGTCATTTGCGATGTAGTCAGAATATTTCTCTCATTCTCTCTTTTACCCGCTTTTTCATTTTTTGTTTTTCCTCTCAAACCATGTCAAAAGAATTTCACTCATTGCCAAGAATACATGCATTGTGTTCTGTTGATTATTTTATTTTTATTTCCCTGTGGTTTGTGTTTCACTTTTTTGTCATTATTCTGGATGTTGATCCTCGTTTTGTTATCACGAAAAAAACACAGAATTAGACAAGATAGAATTGACCTACCGGAAATTAGCAAGCGGGAAGGGGGTGTGGGGGTCGTGGGCGGGGACAATAGCTGTCAATGGGATACAAACTGTATGCTCTGAGGAAGTTATGGTTGCCATCTGTTGCCCATTAAAGTTATTTGTTTATCTGTATTATCCTATATTTTCATTTATTTCTGTATCATAGTCGCACAAACGCAGCTCATTCCTCATCACTCTGAGTCGAAGGCGCAATACGAAGGATTAAGAGATTACTATATTACTGCATTACCTCACATCCCTGCCACATGCAAGAGAACGTATCGTACCGTCCAGTTATCATTAAAACTCAAAAGTCTTTCAGTTTGTCCACTCTGGGCTTCTGTCAAAACATGGTGGCGCAACATGGCGGCCTCCATGTAGGAGAGCGGCTCCTGATAATGAAATATAAAGGCTCATTCGAGGGTAAGGAAAACAATAAAAACCGGTGATTCATCACTCAATAAGAAAAATACGCCAAGTAATCAAACAATGTCACATAAATCTCACACACTGCTCCTTTAATGGACTTGGCAACTTCAATATTTCGGTTGCAGTTTCCAACCTACTCACTGATGGAGGAAGCCAATATGACCTTATGTAACCCCGGTATGTGTGGCATGCATGAGTGTTACATATACATATCTGGATGTGTGTGTGTGTGTGTGTGGGTGTGTGGGTGTGTGCTGCACCACTGTGTGTTGTGTGGGTGAGAACATATGACACAAAGTGTGTGTTCGCTGCAGTGCAGAGACTGTGGCTGCGCGCACCAAACAACCGCAGTCCAGTCTCCAATGAGGCTAATCATTAACTGAATTAGGGCACAGATGAAAGAATGTGGCTTCAGAAGACAAACATTCTGTGATTGCACGGCAATAAAACCATCATCGCCACAATCCTGCATCCCAGTGTCCTGAACAAAGGACCATTCGAACGTCCCCCCCACCTTATTTTGGTGGTGGTGGGGGCGGGGGGGGGGGCAGGTGGTCAGGCCCATCCCGGTCAGTAAGCATATGGGTGTGTTTCGACCTGGGAGCGGAGCCCCTCACACACCGATGGGTGAGCCGGAGTGGGGGAGCTGCCGGATCGTCCGCCCTCAGACTGCAGCCTCCTGCTGCAGCCTGCTGCACTCAACCTTTCATGAGATGAAATTCTGTGCTTTGAACGCTGCTCCTCGCCAGCCAATGGCTGACGGGCACACTCAGCACGGCCACCAATCCCGTGTCTGTTGCTAGGGCTATAATAAGGATCCCACTATTAGCCCCACTCCTTGCAGCACTGCTCAGACACCTATTGCATCCTGTAAAAAAAAAAAAGAAAAAAAAGAAAAAGCTCTCAGCACACAGGAGGTATTAGGATTCAGCACCAACCTATCCTCCATCCTGTGTTTTCCTCTGCTGCTACACTGATGTCCTTTTTAATGGTAAATGCAGGAGACATTACACCCCCATCAACCCCCCCCCCCCCCCCCCCATATGCAATCTGATCCCTAGCAGCTACAAATTCAATTCAGCACTTTTCACATCTGAATCAAGTCAAAGTGAAACCGTAACACTCATTGTATCGTCCACACGGTCCACGTTTAACAGACACATGCAGTCGGACCGGCGCATCCGACAGATGTGCAGTTTCACACCCACGGAGACGATGCTTCACTTCTGTTGTTCAAATTCCGATCACTCGCGCAGAGCGTTTTCCTCCACTGCAGGGAGGTCGGGGTGTCCAGGCACAAGCGATCATCCGGCCATGACTGTGTCACACGAACGCCCTCTAAATCGCCGCGTCGATTCCCTCATTAGCATCCGTGGACCACCACAGCGGCGCCACTCGCTGACACAATACTGCTGACGGGGGCCCGGTGATGGAAGAGGAGCGAGGAGAGGTGGAAGCATTTCTCCGGGTATTCGCAGTTTGAAGAAGAGTGTGTGAGTGCAGGCCCCTCTGTTTATAGGTGGGGATGACAGATTCACACGGAGAACAGAAGCAGCATGTGCTCTGTGCTTAACCAAACAGTTTCACTGTTTGTGAAATGGGTTTGCTGCTGTCTCTCTGAAACAGTTAGCATCCATAAATCACTGCATGTGTGTGTGTGTGTGTGTGTGTGTGTGTGTGTGTGTGTGTGTGTGTGTGTGCGCCCTGGAACAAGTGCCAATAAACCAGGTTTCGTCCAATAATAACAATTTATCCTGACATCCATCATCCATCCATCCACCTGTCCACACATCCATCCATCCATCCATCTGTTCACAAATCCATCCATCCATCCATCCATCCATCTGTCCACACATCCATCCTTCCAGATTCAGATTCCTTTATTGTCATTCTGTGTAATAGAAGCAAATTCAAGCACAAAATAATAACTGATCTAATAAAAAGTAATAAAAAAGTACAATAAATATGTGCCACATACCCATATCCACCCACCCATCCACCCATCCACCCATCCATCCATTCATCCATCCATTCATCCATCCGTCATCCATCATCCATCCATCCAATCAACCAGCCCATACCCCTACCCATCCCCGTATGTAGGCTCAGGTTACGGAGGCAGGATGTTGCCTCCCCCCAGCTTGAATCAACATGCCTGGTGGCTGCATGGACTTTGGTCAATAACCGGGGAACATGGGCCTGTACCTTCTCATCAGTTGGTCTTTCCCAAACGATCAGAGCAGCAGAGGACAATCCGGGTCAAACATTCTCACAACCACAGGAACCAGTCATGTGACAGGTGGTGTTTGGATGGAGCATTCTGGAGGTGGGGACGGTGTGGGGAGCACACGGTGGAAATCATCAGTTTGGGTTTACGGCACATTAACACGACGTCTCAAACCTTCAACTCCTCTGTTGTCTGCATGGATGACACCGTGTTCTCCTTCTCAGATTTGAATAGTTAGGCATTTCTGACATGACATTGTGCTTCACTGACATTTTCCCTCTTTGGGGCCTTGCTTGAAAATTCTCCTGGTAAAAGTCCAGAGCAACAGAGTCAGACATCTGCTTTTGAATAAACATGCCCTCCAGATGATCTGCTGGGTTTGTGGGCGCTCTCAGCGGCTCTGTACTGGGGGTCGGAGATGTGGCTGGTTTAGGCCTCTGGGTCCAAAGTGACCGCGGAATGAAGTCGGCAACTGCGACGGCCAAAACCATCGTGAAATAATAGTTTGCCTCGTTTCAAAACAGTTCGGGTGAAGATCGATTGATGGCAATTCCTGATCTGTGAGTCGTACAAGCCGGGATTGATTAAAGACAGCACGGGGCCGTATTTCTGCAAAACAGGCCAGACAGACGTATCGCATTTTGAAAAGTTGAAGATCAGTCAATGCGATCTGCAACCTCAAAGATGCCGTGAAGATAATAGCGGCTCGGCTCCAGAAATATCAACCCATCGGAGGGAGGGAAGGGGATGGGGAAAAAAAGGGATGGAGAGAACGAGGGGACCGATGTGGAAACAGAGAACAGAGACTGATCTATAAATAGGCCTCCCCGCAGCCTGTGAGTAGACAGTGAGTAGACCAGAGACATCAATGTGACAGCCTCTCCACTAGAGACTCTCCGCCTCTGTGCGGACCACGAGGGTTCACGTCTGCAGAGTCCGATTCATCATTTTCCCCCCCTCCAGCTGAGCAAACACACGAGGGGGGAATGACACAGGTAACGCCGATAATTATCGGAGATATCTGCCGCTGTTGTCGTCTTTGTTTTTCCGGCAGCGTTAGGTTATGAGTTAAGATTTAGAGCACCGCTGACTCGCTCGGGCACAAAGACAGCTGTTATGCATGACTGCTGCAAAATGAATTATTCAGTCCAACATTTAGACTTCTGTATTATTGATCTAAAAGTGCCACAGCGTTGGGCTGAGGGTTTTTAAGGGACTCCTTTAGTGCGCACTTGTCCCAAAACATGGCAGGATCCGTCGCACGTGGATCAGATAGGAGAGCGCCGCATAGAGCCGCAACACCGACGTCTTCTCCTGTCATTACTCGGTCACATGTTGTGTAGGTAGTGGATGTGTGTGTGTGTGTGTGTGTGTGTGTGTGTGTGTGTGTGTGTGTGTGTAACTACACACGTGTGGGACGAAGGAGGGTTTGTAAAAAGTGAGTCTAAAATGAAGCGGAGCCACCAGTCGCTCCCCCGCCGTCCTTCGTCTCACAGCTCCATCACACTTCATCTTCGTCCAAGACCTCCTCTTCCTCATGTTCCCTGACTAAACAACACAAGTATGATCTCAATTATTTACTCTCATGGTCGTTATGAAACACATGCGACTACTCAGATATTTGAAATAAATCTAGTTATGTATCAAGTTCCACTAAAATATACACAGAGCAAATTTTGGAGCAAAATCATCTCGGTTATTTTCATTATACTTCATTTTCACACATTTTTTCTTTTTTATAATTTTGGATCTTTTTTTGTGATGATTTTGAGATATGGACTGGTGCTTGGGTGTCATCCTTCCACTTTTATTGGGGAGTATTCTTGATTTAACCATTGTTTTTTCCAGGTATGTTTTCAGGCCGGAGAAAAGTGAAAAGGAAATGCCAGAATTGAAATGTAATACAATGAATCTGTGACAGGAGAGGTGGTCACTGGTGTTTCCCTGTCCTCTGGTTGTGGGAGGGATTGTTGAGGACCACTCAAGGCTTGGATCCACGAGACGGGAGGCAGGCAGACTATCAAGAGAAGTTATTTTCTCTAAGAAAAGGCAAAAATAAACAAGAGCGACAGGCTCAACGAATATCTATCTAACGCTCTAAACTTAACTAGACAGAAATGACTCAAGCGATGAGGAAAACTGGGTGTGGTGAACAACGTGGCGAGGACTTGACATGAACGACACACTGGCAACAGACAAAGGGAGAGGAGAGCTCAATTGGGAGAGAGGGAACCAGGGCCAGGTGCTGACAATCAGAGAATCAACACAGGTGCTGACAATCAGAGAATCAACACAGGTGCAGACAATCAGGGAATCAGACCAGACTCAGACAAGACAGACAGGGTGCAGACAGACAGGAAACCCAAATGCTCTCACCAAAATAAATCAGGAAGTGCACAAGACACACACTAAAGCAAAGCGTCCAAAACAAACTAACAGAGCTGCATGAAAATCTATTTTATACAATATTATCACCTTGGCTGAAACGCCTTGTCTTCAATTTTCAGTCTACTCCCTGTGCGAACTGATGTCACTGTGGTGGCCAGAGTCTGATTGGTCTGCGAATGGGACACGTCCTGCATCGGCCGGGAACAGCTGACCAACCACAAGAGGCCGGTCCAACGGGGTGGATTCCATCACTTTGGGCCTTTCTCTGAGGGAGGGGCTCGACAGAGCGTTTCCATGGGAGGGAGTGAAAACATGAACTGGAGCGTGGTCAGTGCGAGGAAACACGTGGAGCTATGTCACTATGGTTACGGATCACATTTCTCTCATGTTTCCTTTGACCCGAGGAACACGTGACATCAGTCTGTGTGGTGTGTCCCTCTTCCTTATTGGGCCGTCTGGGCCCTTTTACCTCTGACTCCTCCCACACTCAGCTCCACAGGTGCCATTCCACTGATTCATTATGTCTGCCAAGTGTTTGCCTGCCGTCTGAGGTGGTGACTCATTATGAAAGTGGGCACGAGGGGATCCCTTACACTGAGAGAGAGAGAGAGAGAGAGAGAGAGAGAGAGAGAGAGAGAGAGAGAGAAGAAGCCTCCCTCATTGTGGCCTTCGGCGGTAAATGTACACTCCGGTTGATAACTGGTCAGCGGGGTCGGTTGTGGTGAAAAACAGGAGGTGGAAACATAGATGGAGCGGAGGCTGTGATGTGGTGGAGCAGAGGGTGAACAGAGCGAGATCTGAGGGTCAGTGTTTTAGCTGAGTATCCGAGGCGGAACTGCAGCTGGCTGTGGATTTGGAAAGTGAAGCGAGTCAGGGTGTGGAAGCAGACGCTGAGGCAAAGTTTCCTCTGCCCCGTCCGCGAACAATGACACCACAGTCGCGGCCCTGAAATAAAGGCCTCATTATGTCAGCTGAACAGAACAGAACGGGATGGAGTAGAATGGAGTAGAACGGGGAATACTGCGTTACCCTGGCAGTGGGAGGCAGCGAGGAAAAAGAGCAGTTGTACAGTGAAGTTACAACTCCGCATGAGCACAGTATTGTGCTGTTGCCATGCAACAGTTTCCACAGAAATCTTTGCAGAGAAACACTCCTCTTGGTCCTCACATCACTGCAGCGAGCAGAGGAACAGGCTGACTGCAGGAACACACGTGGTCTCGTGAAGCATTTTGCGTTATTTCAATTCCACAAACACAGAATCTGTAACACGCTTGTTGTTTTGTCATCCATCCTCGTGGTTTTAGGGCTGCACACAATCAAAGCCACCTCCGCAGGCAGAGAATCACAGATTCATGAACCTGCAAACCCAAATCATGATGTTTTTAAAAAAGTAAAATCACCCGGATGGGACAATTTACTGAACCCACAGGGCAACACATTATAAACGAGGGTCTTGAATTAGCCATCTGTTGTCGTTAAATCTTAAATGGTGTCTGTTTGTCCTCTGTGGCCACTGTGGACACTATGTCTGCTCTTGATGAAAATATAAATGATGAAAACAATTTGTAAATTCCCGCAATTACACATCATTATAATCTGTCCAGTTTCTATTTGTGCAAATGGAAATGACTTCAGCGCAATCTTACACACTAACCCTTTAACATTCTAAGAGGTTCTGGATCTGAATGCAAGGCAAGAGTGTGGCTCGGTCTTTGATGTTTTAAAACCAATACTTCCAGTATGGTTACAGAGTTATTTGGATTATCGCATGAAACCATCGTAGCCTTTTATAGTTTGAGTCTTGTCTCCTGCTGCTGAGTCGGCAAAACATCTCATTGTCTCATCAGGTGACCATTGTTTGGTTTCCGTAAAGTAGATCCATACATCCATAGAGTTTAGTCTTGGATCATCAGATATTGTTCCACACACACACACACACACACACACACACACACCTCCAGAAACCTCCAGGCCCACCCTGCCTCAGTAAAGCCTGGGCTGTGCATCTGGACCTGAGGGACCTGGGACATTAGTGCTGATCAGGGCTGTGGGTGAAGAGCTGTGCGGTGATGGTGACAGGCAGTGGCACTCTGCATTCTGCAGCATCATCCTCCTCCTCCCCATCCTCTGAAGGCAAACTGCTATTTTTGCAGCACAATCAAAGACAGGGAGCAGCACTGGGATTCACATTTAGATTGAGAAGCAAACGCCTGGTAAGAGAAGGAAATCATTTGTATTTTTGCTGTGTCATCTTCATCACGAGTTCATTTACAAATTAAAGGAACAGTGTGGCAAATAAAGACATCCGAGGCTGGTGATGTAGAACATTCCACCTCGCCTTATTCCCTCTCTACTTAACAAGAAGCCACCGTTCAGTTGTTATCAAAACGTAAAATGCGTTAAATGTGTCCATTCTGGGCTCTCATAAAAAGATGGCAGCCCCTGTTTAAAGGACCCACTGCAGGTACAAAAATATAAGTATAAGAGGCTTATTCTGGGCTCATGAAAACAACAATTTGTGCTGCTTGCTAAGGTGATGATTATCTCATCAAATCATCTGTGTCATCACATATAGATATCTCTGGTTGGAGAGGTTGGATTGAGTGCTGAGGATTTTTAGCATTCTTTCAGATACAATGGTTTTGTACTCTTTCGTATAAAGTTACGGGAATTATATTTTCCAGTACAAGGTAGTTAGAAGTAGATTTGACTCCTCAGGGACCAATATTGGTCAAAAATCACAACAATCACAACAATAAAACATTTAACAGATTTTTCCTCCAAGGTTCTTCACTCAGTTACTGCTGACAACAAGAGGACTATCCAAGGTTTTGGGCTGATCGTATTTGCTGCACACTACCGCCTTCTACTGGTCTGAAGAAGAAAGTGCATTTCATATTGACAGAGGCCTTTTCAAATGGAATCAGGTTACACATACACAGAGTTGCTGAGATTTCTAAAGAGATTAGACCCTTGGTATGATGAGAAACAACAGTGATGCAGGAAATATGTGTATATCTTCAAATGGTATTTTACAGAGGGAGAAATGCTGCTGATGCCAGACACATGGCTGTGTGTTTTGATGGGGTGAATCCAGGCATAAAAGAAAACACACAGGCTGCCGTCTAGTGTTTGATCAACTTAATTTACACAGAATCATGTCCTTTTCAGAAAAATTCAAAGTCACCGTATGAAATGGAATATTTCATTATCTTCAACAGCTTTAGGAAAAGGTAAAAATATCTAATGTGTAAAGCATATTTACATGTTTAAGAACGTCTTACGTTCACGAACAGAGTTTGCCACACCTGTACTTGTATCTATGTATTGCACTAATCCGTCTTTTTAATACTCAGCATGTCACAGAGGAGGTTTGGTGCTACACCGGTTCAAACAGCCCAGCACAGCAGGAATGATTCAGTCGGTGTTAATCTGTGCACTCTGTAAATGAGTCATCTTCATACAAGTCCTCCAGCTCCCCGTCTCTGCTCCCCTCATTGCTGACTTTCCTGTGGACAAATATGCTCCATCATGATGCTGAAGGTGGGAGGAGGAGGGGGAGGAGGAGGGGGAGGGGAAGGAGGAGGGGGGAGGAGGAGGAGGAGGAAGGGGAGAAAGGGGAGGAGGGGGGGGGGAGGAGGAAGGAGAGAAAGGGAAGGAGGGGGAGGAAGGGTGGGGTAATACGAGACTAAAAGTGTCATGGGGGACACGTCCTCCCCGGAACAGCTCATCACTTTTTGTCCACATCAACGTCGAGAGGACAAAAAAACAAAGCACTCAACAAGAGCAAGTGCGTGTGTGTGTGTGTGTGTGTGTGTGTGTGTCCAGTTATTCTAGGTACAGCTCGTTGTTGAGAGCTTTGTGTTGTCTTGTCTCTCTTAAATCCTCTTATGGTCGGGCAGAGCAAAACAGCTGATGAGCTTGATGAGCTGCCGTGTGTGTGTGTGTGTGTGTGTGTGTGTGTGTGTGTGTGTGTGTGTGTGTGTGTGTGTGTGTGTGTGTGTGTGCATGTCTGTGTGCGCCTATACGTGTACATGTTTGTGTGTGCAGCGTATGAGCGTTCAACCTAAATGCTTTTAGAAACATTTACCTCAAGGAAGGATGAAGCTGAGGCGAAGACCCCAATAAGCCCCAAGACCCTCTGAAAGAAGAAGAGGTGAAGTTAGAGGCCAGAATCACACACACACACACACACACACACATGCACACACCTTGTTAGTTAAGAACAATTAATCAAAATCCAATATAATAATACTTTTTGCAATGAGAACATGTGGGTTTACCCACAAAAACACATTACTTTGACAATCTGATATGGAAGTGTATCGCATTCACTCAAAATAAAAGATTACCAAAATATCTCATAATCATGAGATCCGAATCTTGGATCTCATGATATGGATCTCATCATTACGAGCTCCGGATCAAAAGTTGTAGTTATTAAATGAATGCAACACACGTCTGTAATCTGTAACAGACCCGTCCCTCTGAGCAGCGGAGCTGTGCAGTGAGCCCCATCGATCAGCAGGTGAAAGCAAAAACATTGCATTGGCACGGAGCATGGTGAAGCGCACCACGGTGTCTGGACACAAAATGGCTTCCTGGGTCATGTGAGCCCTATACACTCTGGCTGTATTGGGGGGGAGGAGGGGGTGGCAATGCAACACAATGAGTGGAATCGCTGGCAAATAAAGAGAAATGAGAAAAGAATGACTGATTGACGGTGGACTTTGTTGAAGATGTCAGTCGCGCGCCTCAGTCACTGACACACAGACTGTGTTGACTTTGGACACAGCCGGTCTGCGTCGCAGCCTTTACTCTGAGCCACAGGCTGTTGGCTGCTGCCTCGTGTGGACCGAGCTGCTCTGGAGAGGATCAATCTTAACATTCAACTCTCCGCAGGCAAACAAATAATTTCTCCGTCGTTTGCCCAATGTTACGTTTTAAACTTTAATTAAAATCTTAAATGTCCCTCCGTCGGGGAATGTGAGAGTTTTAGCCTCTACAATAAACGATGCATCGAACCGAGTGCTTCTAAAATACTATACTACTAAAGGGTATGAGGTTTTTGTCTGTGCCTTTCCGTGGGGGAATATTACAATATAAAAAAATCATCCCTCCCAGAAGACATTCATACATTGTTGATGTTCTGAGCCGAGCCGGCCTCAGATCTGAGTATGTGGGAGCCCATGGTGCTGCTGGAGACTGTGTGGAGGAGGATGGAGCCGCAGGTGTAATTAGCCGCTGTCCCCTCACCTCCGACTCCTCCACACATTGTTAATGGAAAACTAACGCGGCACAACCATCATTAGTGCCCCTACTGCTGCTGCTGCTGCTGCTGCTGCTGCTGCTGCTGTAGGGTTTTTCAATTAGCTAATCGGTGGTGGACAAACATTGCTAACCAGCCTTAACGGATGAACAGCGAGGATAGTGGTTGTGTATGTAACAGCTACAGTTTAAGATGAAGCGGGGCTCACTGCACTCATACGGTTTGCATCTATTTTCATTCAAGCATCCGCTGGCTGCTTCGCGTCGGTGGAGGCCTAATCGCAGAGCTGGCACTTGGGCAGGATTTGCCGAGCAGGCTACTTACGTAAGAAGACCTTCAGGGGCAGACATGGACCTTTGTGCCCGTCTGCCCTCACACTCGAAGGGATTACTGAAAGAACGCTTCCTCAGCATGGACTTCACCACAATCTGCGGCGGACACCACACACACACACACACACACACACACACACATACACATGCCCACAGTTAATATGTGCTTTTAAAGGAACAGTATGCGAGATTTAGTGGACAAGTTGCATGAAGAGGCTGAGCACGCCACACCTTGAGGTTTCAGAATTGCAACACAGCCTCAGGGAGTTTTCAGTTTGTAATTCAAGGTGTTTACTTTGTAAACCGTGAAAAGGGAATCTCAACTCTTTTGTTCAAATGCAAGGAAACAAATATTTCAGGTAATGGGGATAGAAATGATTTCACCTATCTCCTGAAGGTGCAGTGTGTACGATTTGGTGACATCTAGAGGTGAAGTGGCATGTTGTATCCATCGCCTCACCCTCACTTTCTGAACATGCAGGAGAACCTATGGTCGACTTAAAACTCAAGAGATGTTTAATATGTCCACTCTGGGCTACTGTAAAAACATGCCGGCCCCCGTACAGAGGACCTGCCCCTCACGTAAATATACATTAATGGGCTCATTTAAGGGTAATGGAAAAAATATGCAAGAAATTAGGGTTACAAATTCATTTTAATGTCAGTCTGCAATTGTTTTGTAATATTTTTAAAAGTGACAAAAATGACCACACACTGCACCTTTAATCCCGAACTCATATGTTTTTATAACAAAATGTCAAATGTTTCTAATTCACACCACGCTCAATCTAAAATGAAATTCATTTCACATGTGCGCAATGTTTTTTTCTCAATAGCCTTGAGGGAGCCACTTGTAATTGCAATGAGAGCGGCTCAAGAGAGTGGGAGAGGACAAACTTGACTTTTGATGACAACTGAAGGCCTCTACAGATTCTCATGCACGCGCCGAAGCGACGAGCAACTGTGAGGAGAGCTCAGCCGCGTCACCGAATCCTACACACTGCACCTTTACGGTGAATCTGGACACGTGTCATATTCCAGCCAGTTTGCGGCACGTGACTGATAACGGGACTCACCACGGCCGACAGTCGCGGGATGAGCTTGACGCTGTTCTGCACCTCCTCCTCCGTGACCTCCAGGGCCGTGCAGTGCTCCTCCTCCAGGGGGAGGGGGTTCAAACCATCCTCCGTCACCCAGGCATGGAGCTGGAGCCACAAGCGAAAAAACACCGTCACCATCACGAACCAATTCAAACCAGTAGACACCCGTCCCGAGCGGATGGAGCGGTAGGTTTCTGGGTTTTCCTGTGACCTTGATTTCAGGGATGGTGATTCTTGTGACAGGGTTCTTGTCCAGCATCCGTTCGATCAGCTCCCGCAGCTCGTAACTGATCACCGGCCTGTGTGAACGAAGGAGGAGGATGTCACAGCTTCGTGAATATGTTCTGACTGTGGCTGCACGGGGAACGTGAAACAGAGTCCGAGATGAACGCATGATAATGACTGAATGTGTGATGGAAATGGGGAAATGACAGGACGTGTCAGGTCTCAATTATAACTGGTCTTTGTTGTGTTAAAACGAGGTGAAACATTCTAATTAAACGACTTGTTCCACTGACTGCTTGAAGGCTCACATCCAAGTGAGTCCAAGAACAACTTTAAAGGTATAGTATGCAGGATTTGTTGCTTGGTTTATGCAAACACACCAGACTGAGTTAGCCCCTCCTTCCCTGCCCAGCAACACCAGTGGAACTGGTGGAAATGTTAATACTTATTGTGGGTCTCTTGCATGTGGGTCTCTCTATTGTGGTCCTCGTTACCCAAATGTATGATTATTTATAAAAAAAAAAAGACTTAAAGGTGACGTAATATGACATTTATGTACATGAAACACTTTCATCAAGGGCCATATTAATAAGATTCCATTCAATTCGATTTGACTTTATGTCTCTGCAGACCCCAAAGGAAGACTCTCTCTTTTTCTTGTTCCACTTGAGAAAAACAATTCTAAAAAAAGGTTGTGAGAATCATCACGAATGTGATGTCAGAGTATCATGTCACCATCAGTGACAGGTCCTGAGCGCACGGAGGTTCTCAGCAAACACAGACCTGCAGGTCTCAAAGCCTTGGCCGCGCCCACTCCCAGATATGGGTGTGGCCAACCACAGCCTCACACAAATACGGCAGCTCAGGCAGAGCTGAAAACAAAGAGGTTTGACTCTTCAATGACGCACTCGAAGTTTTTCTTTTTTCTTTTCTTAAGGAACTTTACCGACACATCTCCAGAGATCACCGTGGGCTCATAGACAACAATACACGACGCGCCTCCTCTAAGAACATGGCAGCATTCCCCATTTACAACACATTTACATATTCATGTGCTGCCTCTGAGAGAACTTCAGCAGAACTGGTAGAATCTAATTCAACGTCTGCACTCAGCGGTTTTCTCGAGGTGATTCCACCTCTTTACTCACGTTTCCGGAAACTCCACAGGCTTGTTCTTGATTTTGTTCTGCAGAGCGACGATGTATTCATCATAGAAAGGACACTAGAGCAGGAGAGACACGTTTTTTTAAGCGATGTGATTCATCACATGTTTGACTCTATCGCTCATTTTGCAGTGAAGCCCTGCGCACACTCACCCTCCCAATGAGAAAACAGTAGAGCGTGACTCCCATCGCCCACACGTCTACTGCCTGAACATAAACACAGGACAGGACTGAGCAGCTCTCAGGGGGGGTTCATACAACCACCATGATGAGTCATATAGTCAGACCGACCACAGTAACCACTGTGTGTTCACCGGGTGCCGCGTCTCACCTTCCCACTGAAGCTCTGCTCGTAATCAGTCATGGTTTCGGGGGCCATGAAGGCCGGGGTCCCCGCCGTGCTGGACAGGAGGGCGTCGCTCCCCTCAAACTCATTACTCACGCCGAAGTCGGCGATCTTGACGTGGCCGTCGTCCCCCAGCAGCAGGTTGGAGGGTTTGATGTCTCGGTGGATGATCTTGTGGTAGTGCACTGCAAAAGAGAGAGAGAGAGAGAGAATGAGGATGAGCGAAGGTCCTGCAACATGCCTGGAATGCAGACAATGATTTTTTTCTTTTGAATTCAAAGTACGACAGAGGGCTGCAAACAAGGCAGCAGTTAAAAAAGCAGCGTGACATGTAAGGCCAATGAAATAAGGGCTGGGTTAGAGTTCCTAGAAATCACTCGATTCAAAAAAACAAATAGAAAAATGTGCAACTTCACCATCAGAAATGACTACAGTTGAACACCATTGATTTAAATCAGCTACATGGAAAACTACATAATTCTAATGGCCCAGGATATTGAATATTCAGATTAGAAGATGTGTGACACTTGTTACTGTGTAGTACTTTGACAGTAATCAATAACTCATCCTATTATCAGATCTTTTATTGCGATTGTCTAACCATTATTACTATCATGTTTAAAACAAAACTCTTACACTAAACTCTCATTGCTCACGATCACATGATGGTGGGTAACACGTCATCTTACTTCAACAGGGCTCTTTTAGTGTGAAGCCCTACACTGAACTTACAGTATTCTATTCCCAGAACAATATCTATGAAGTGGAAGCGAGCCTGCTCCTCTGTGAACGGGTCGTCTGTGGGCACGTCCATCACTGGGCTGTGACGTCCACACGACGGAGAGAGAAACAAAGCGTCACATGTCTGGACTGTAGCTCATCACATCTCACAAAAAACAAAAAACATGTCGCCTTGGAAACATGAGCACATGAACGCAGGAGAGTACGTACCCTTTAGTCACCAACTCGAAGGCTTGGGGAGGAATGATTAGATTTGATTGCAACATTTGAAGTGATATCGTGTTGCCAGTGTGAATGATACTAAGACTCAGTGAGTGTGGAATGGAATGACTGCGTACCCATGTGGAGCCCGTCTTCATCAGGATCATCAAGTACCTGCAACACAGGAAACCAGGGTCTGGCCTCCGACATTGTTTTTTTCCCCACACATTTCCCACGAACTCATCGCACACAAAGAATTGAATTGTAAGAGAAATGATCATCACCTTTTTTCATACATTCTAAATGTGTGTGGCCAAACAAAGCACCTCTCTTCAAACATTAACAGGAAATCAAATATAGTTTATCAGCAGAGAGGGATAGAAAGAAACTTTTACTGTTTAACGTTAGATCAGAGGATTCAAGTGAACCATTCAGTGGCATCTATAGTGGAGCTGCGTATTCTTTAACCAAGCTTATACGAGAATCTACGGTGGCCTGGAGGTAACATCGAATAGACAAAGTCTATTAAATCCTTCTCTGGAGTATTGAGTGTGGATATTCTGTGCTTCTGAAGTTCAAACTGACACGTTTAAGGTAATTAAATCAAATAAGTAGAGTGTAGTAATTTTCAGCGTGCAATGTTTTGTCTGTAAGAGTTGGGCATTTGGATGAACAATATTATGGGATTTACCTCCACCAGCTTAACAACATTGTGATGATCCAGTTTCTTCAGGATGGCGATTTCTCTGTAAATTTTCTCCAGAGGCATCACGGCTTTAGGGAACGGTTCCTGTGAGTTTGACCCTGGAGGAGGCAGGCGACCTGACACACACACACACACACACACACACACACACACACACACACACACACGCACACACACACACAGTATTATGAAAGGAATGATGGTTCTGTGAAGAGAGGGAAGAGAAGGAGATGTGAACTCACGCAGAAATCCACACTGTCTCATCAGCCTCTTCTTTGAAACCACTTTCACAGCCTGAGTGAACCAGAGAAGGTGAATTCAGTCAAAGTGTCAAACGCCAAACGCAGTGATGATAAATGGTGTCAATGAAATGAGGAAATCAATGACAACTTACATAGTACTGTTCAGAGTCTTCATTATAAGCTAACTTCACCACTCCGTATGAGCCCTGCAGGGTAATAACAAGTGTGAATAGGGTTAAAGGTTAACCCTGATTAAAGGTACATGGTGTAAGATTTATTCCCATTTCTTGGGGACTAGTTACATCTTGCAGCTCAGTTCTCAGTCCTCTATCTAAAGATCATTTTCTCCCAAATCTCACGCACTTGGACCTTAAAGGTGCGGTGTGTAAGATTTGGTGACCTCTAGAGGTGAAGTTGCATGTTGTATCTATCACCTCAACCTCGACCTTCTGAACATGGAGGAGAACCAATGGTCGACTTCAGTTGTCATTAAAACCCAAAAGATGTTTAGTACGTCCACATTTACTGCTGTAAAAACATGGTGGCTCCCATAGTGAGGACCCACTCCTCATGTAAAGATACATTAATGGGCTCGTTTTAGGGTAATGGAAAAAACAACATTTACCTGATTATAAATGTATGAAAATGTCAGAATGTACTTGTTTTGTCAAATCTTTAGAAGTGAGGAAAATGACCAGCATCCTCTGAATCACTTTGAAATCATGTGTTGACCTCTCACCTTTCCGATCTCGTTCTTCAGTTTGTACTGGTTGAGCTGGATGCAGTCCTGCAGAGGTGAGAGGGACAATCCCATCAGCGACACAGCGCACGGGTCAAATGTTAAATGTGTGCTCGCGTCTGCCGCCGTCTCCTCACGTCAGCGTCCGTGATGGACACGCGCTTGGTCTCGATGGTCGGCTGTCGGGCCATGCGGCTCCCCCGCTCCTGCAGGGACAGCTTCCTGTCGGAGAGCCGCATCCTGTGGGAGCTGCTGGGCCGGGACATGCTGGCCCTGCTGCTGTTGGGCGGGGTCATGCGGCTGGCAGCCATGTTCATCGCCGCCAACAGGTCGGTCAGCTCCTGGTGGTCCGAGTCCAGCTCGGGCTCGAGCCGGTCCGAGTCGGACTCGGACCGGCAGGCGGCGTCGGTGCTCATGGCCGCCGGTTCACTCAAGGCAGAACGTCCCTGAGGTGGTTCGAGAGAGGAATCAGAGGATGCATCACCGCGCTGAGAGGTGAGGGAGCAGAACGACAACACGTGGAATCAAACACAACCCGACTGGACGTTCACACCGCACAGTTCAACACGAGGAACCAACCGAGTACTTCTGTCTTTTTTGGTTTAAAGGTGCAGTGTGTAGGATTTGGTGACCTCTAGAGGTGAAGTTGCGTGTTGTATCCCCTCACCTCATCCTCATTCTTCTGGGCACGCGGGATAATTAACCTACAGTAGGCTTCGGTTGTCATTAAAGCGCATAAGATGTTTAGTACGTCCACTATTAGTCCGGAAAAAAAGCAAAAAAACATGGCGGCCCCCGTAGAGAGGATCCCCCCCATCTCATGTAAATATACATTAATGTGCTTATTTAAGGGTAATGGATCAAACATAAATCTTTTAGGTGATTCATGAATTCATGGAAAATGTCAGAATGTAAGTAATTTTTAGAAGTAACAAAAATGACCACAATCTTACACACTGCACCTTTAAGGGTAATACTTTCCTGCCATGTCCCGTCACTCATGTTCATCTTGTCATGTGTTAAATGTTAGATTCATGTTTTAGTTTAGCTTCATGTTCAGGTCTTCACGTCTGCTGTCTTGTCCTCAGTGGAGCACATAGTCAAGTTGATGTCACTGTATGTTTTGTCACTTCTTGGACTTCCTGTCTTTTATTTTGAAGAGTAACTCTCCTCTGGTTTCAATCACTTGCCCTTCCTGCCTCTTGTGCTTCCCGCCTGTGTGATTGTGAGCCCCGCCCCAATGTGCTCCACCTGTGTCCCATTAGCCTGTGTGTGGATAAAGAGTCTGTGTTCCCCCCTCTTCATGTTGCCACTCTGTTTTGTCTTGTCTCCGTGCAAACAATCAGTGATTCCATGTTCTTGATCTTGCTGCGCTGTCTTTTTTTTTGTTCTTGTTTTTCTACTTCTAGTTTTGTCAAGTTCAGTATTTTCCCCCCTGTGTCTTTTTTACGGTTTCTTTTCAAAACACTTGTGTAATACCTCTGTCTTGCTTGATGATTGATTCTAAAAGTACTTGACACTTGAAAGGGATTTTCCACAGATGTCCCTTTTTCAGTATGTGTGATAAATGAATACAGTCTTTGCGCCTGCATCTGTTGGGGTTACATTACTTAACAAAACAGAAATACTACACTGTTTTTCATATTTTCCGATTGACATTTAGAAAATTCCATGTTTGATCACATATTGAATATGTTGCTTTTAAGGTTCTATGTGCAATTTGTAGCCCTACTATATCATATCTAAGCTTTAAAAAAACATAGGCTACTACAGGTTCTATTTTAGTTATTTACAAAAGAAAAGAGCAAACATTTTGCATTTCACCACTAGATGCCACTAACATCTACACATAGTATGTTTGAATATGAATATTGTCCAGTTTTGACGAACCTGCACTGTCTTAGCTTTTATGAAATTCTTGTGAGACTTAGTTGAATCACAACCTTTATTAAAACCGATGAAACTAACACACACCATGTCTATCACTATTGTCTGAAACATGTGTTTTCAAACAAGCACCAGAACAAACATGTGATTTTGACACTGACCTCCTAATGAGTGGGACTAACTGTTTCCTAAAATACATTGTGTAGCATTGAAAAGCTCCTTATGTAACCAAGCACACAGCTTTAACATGTCAGGCAGGCAAACTCACAACGTCTCAACTGTTCACAGGACTCACACAGTGTAAACTACACATCTTTGTACGTTAAGGAATGTGCGCCTATATTGCAATATGTACAACTTAACAATGGAAACATACAAAAAATAAAAATAGAAACCACTGGTATATCCTCCAGCTCTACAATCTTACTCAGCACAAGACAGAAACAATGTGAACAGAGCAAGTGAAATGCAGGAGAATAAATATGATTGTCTGTACTCACACAGTGGAGGAGTCCTGTGCTGAGGTCAGCTCTGATTAATCTGCATGTTGTCCCTGTGCTGTCAGGAGGGGGAAGTCCCTCGGGTCTGAGCGGGACTTTCACCTATGGACTGGGAGGAACCTCGGCAGTGCTGCTGCTGCTGCTGCTGCTGCTGCTGGCATTAGGGATTAACTCAGGCCACATATAGACCGAGTTATTCTGAGGGAGGCCGCGTCCACTCTCACAGGCTCCACCCTATTGCACAGAGGACAAGTACTGACAGTACAGAGCTGGGTAGGCAAACACAGCGTAACAGCTACATCACTCGTTGCAGACGGGATGTCAACAACAACAACAACAACAACACACAGTGAAAACCGGGGCATCTGTTGAAATACATGTGCAACTATACATGTTCTATTTTCTCCACGGCGCATTTGATTTGAAGTAATCATCTTGCGGTGATGATTTATAAGTGGATAAGCACATGACTGTACATATTGTTGTTTTTAATTGCCCCGAAATGAGCCCTTTTGCATTTGCCTCTGTGCAGGCCACCAAGTCACACCACAGGGTTGAATAGTTTTCTATGACTGAAGGCTGCCATGGATTCACTGAGGAGGTGACTTGTATTCTGCTGTAACATGCACCTTTAAAGGTGCAGTGTGTCAGATTTGGTGACATACTGGGGAAGTTGCATGTTTTGTCCATTACCTGACTCATCCCATCCGAGCATGCAGGAGAACCCATGGTAGCCCTCAGTTGACGTTGAAGCTCAAAAGATGTTTAGTACGTCCACTCTGGGTTACTGTAAAAAACAAATGGTGGCCCCCATGGGAAGGAGTCACTCCTGGTAAAAATATACATAAAAGGGCTCATTGTAGTGTAATTTAAAAAGCCCACATACATTTGGGTGATTACACATTTGTAAAAATATCTATATTATTGATTTGGGATTCTATTTCCATAGACAGAAGTGACAAAAATTGACCCAAACGTTACACACTGCACCTTTAATGACTCTAATGTCCTCGGGCAATATATTGAACCATGAATTGTCCCCCGTTCTAATGGAAGACAGTGTGTTAATGTGCCTTTAGTGGTCACAGCGGGGACAGTATTGTATAACTCCATTTCAGCATGTGTTATTGATTATGATGTGCAATCTTTGCATGTATCATGAAACACAGTTTCAGGATGAGTGCATCCTGTTGTTGTTGTTGTTCAGATCGTCATTAAAAGCTTCCTGAAGCAGAAATCTACAGCTGTTAGTAAAACGCTACTGTCAACAGCACAGTGAGGAGGATTTAGGGTGTTGAGTTTGTTCAGGCTGGGCTACTGTACAAACATTACGGAGCCACGTGGTGACATTGAGAGAGGACCTAGCTGCTCCGGGTGTCACTTTGAGGGAAATTTAAAGGTGCAGTGTGTAAGATTTGGTGACATCTAGAGGTGAAGTTGCTGATGTTGGATCCATCACCTCACCCTCGACCTTCTGAACATGGAGGAGAACCTATCGTCGACTTCAGCTGTCATTAAAACTCAAAAGACGTTTTTGTACATCCACTTTTACTGCTGGAAAAAAGATGGCGGCCCCCGTTCCTCATGCAAATATACATGAATGGGCTTATTTAAGGGTAATGGAAAAAAACATCAAATATTAATGAAAATGTTAGCATGTTATTGATTGTACTTTTTTAGAAGTTTTTAAAAAAATGACCGAAATCTCACACACTGCACCTTTAACAAAACAACTGACAGCTCACCCTGCCCCCAGCAGGGTTCATCAGGTGCCAAAGAGTGGACAGGGGGAGAGGAGGGTCATCATGGTTTTTCAGCTTGGAGCTTGTACGACAAGAAAACTGCGTGAGCTGCTGGAGGATGAAGAGAAACTCAATCACATGATCAGGAGCAGTGAGAAGGTGAGAGTCTGAAAAACTCGATCTGAATATGAGAAAGTTTGGTTCGGAAAAAACAAACAAATAATTGTGTATTCTCTCCCTTTATATGGAGAGTTTCCTCATTTGAATACAAGTGTAAGCCAGAATTGCTCATTTTGACAAATGTGGCCAAATGTGCATAGATATACTTTACGTGACAGTGTATAATAATGACATCAAAGTGAATGTAGAAACATGGTTGCATATTATATGTATTTTCTTTTTGCAGTTGTCTGCGACTCTATATATTGAAACCCCTAAGTACATTCAACATTTCCCATTGTGAAGTTGCTTAACAGTATGTTTTTGTGTATGCGCATTCCTCAGA
>JAFBJT010111420.1:8847-33955 GCA_016785325.1 Chascanopsetta lugubris | reverse complement strand
GGGTTCTGTTCGCTGCTCTGATTCCTGCAGCTCAGGTGTCCAGCTCAGTCAACAGCCTGGCAATGGAGTAAGATGTCTCATCTGAGCACGATCAAGATGTCAACTTTGACTTTCTCCGACTACCTGCACGACTTTCAAGGAAATCTTGGAGCACCGCACTGTTTGTTAGAATTCTTGCACATAGGCAGTCCAGTATTGGTTCTAGACCATTATGTGTCAAACTTCTGGCCCGCGGGCCAAATGCAGCCCGCAAGATCATTTTATGTGGCCCGCAAGAGCTTAAAGGCATATGATTGTCTAAAAGTCAAAAAAGTCTAAAGCATACATTGCCTATTACACATGTCACTTTTTTATGTGTAGCAATATATTCAGTGTAACATGTATGGAAATGCATATACAATATTTACGTTGAATAAATTATAGATTAATAAGTAATAATCAAATTTGAGGACAGTTATTTTGCAACATGTTTGGTAGCAATTACATTTCGTCACAAAATTAAAACCGGCCCCTTGAGAGCAACCATAATGCTGATGTGGCCCTCGGTGAAAATGAGTTTGACACCCCTGTAATCTAGACCGGGACAAATTCATATTAGTTTGACTTCTTTTAAAGTATAGATTTTAAAGTATAGATTTGCTGTCCTGTCATCTAGATATCGCTCAGTGGTGCAAGAGCGTGTCCAGTTCATTGACATGAATCCTGTTTCAATACAAATGCTGTGCACTTGATGCACTCGCACCATCTGACTCTCTGCAGTCCAACATTTTCACACGTCAGATGTCCTCTTAATTTTAGCCCGTACAGGACCCTCTGCTCCGCGCAGCCACCTTCTTAATATAGAGCTCTCCTACAGTTTCTGCTGTACCCCGGGGGGCCGGAGTTCTTATATATCAAGTGTTTACTATGAGGCGTAATCGGACCTGATTCCGTGTCTCCACAAATGTCTCTTCCTGGAGGCTCCGAGGGAACTAGCTAAACAACTGTCACAGACACTGGTTGTCCCTTAATAGCATTGTTTATGTTTTCTTTTTGTCTGTTTGAATCCTCTCACCCTGAGCCGGGACTTCACCTCTGTGGCTACTCTTTTTTTCACTACAATTGTGCAAAATATGATTTTTTTTTATCATTTATTAGACGATAGCAAATTTTACATGGTCACAATTCAATGTGGTGAAAAAAGCTTCATAAAAATGCATTATTTGAAAGATTCTGACCTGTTATGGTCCACTGGGAAAGAAAATAAAGTCTGAATTGGTGGTATATGCAAATTAGATCAGCCCGGCTGTGGCTAGAGTGCCTGTAACCAGATGGTCGTAGGTTCGATTCCCACCTTACCCATCCGACATGTAAAAGTATCCCTTGGCAAGATACTTAACCCTATGCTACCCCTTGTTTATGCCTCCCTCCGTCTGCAGGTAAGATCTAATTGGGTCAGGTGCCAATGGCACTTGAGTGGCAGCTCAGTAGCCAATATCAGATGAGTGAAAAAAGTGGCGAAATGTATCAGAAGATATTTTGCACATACCAACATAACATTTGGGATCTTACATAAAGTCCAGTATCCAGAATTCACAGCTTTAGAACTTAAACCTTTTATTAAGGAAGTGTAAATGATACAAATGCATGACTTAACTGAAGTGATTGTCTCACCAGGATCGTGACTCCATTCAGCAAACTGTCATTCCGTGTGTGGAGCCACCAGACCCTGAAATCAGACGTGTTGCTGGGCATGGCCACGCTGGACATCAGCGACACGCTCAAAGCTAATGACATGAAAAGTGAGTGCTCGACATACTTTTCAAATCAGCACATGATTTGTTATTCCAGGTCATGTGGCGCACTTCCTCATGTCTGCTGGTAACTTATGTTTGTTCAGCAATTTTGACTTGTACCCAGAACTTCTCTATTTTTTATTTTATTTCAGTCCACTGTTGCACCTGTGAGAATCACTTCCTGCACACCAGAGGTTATTATGTATTTGTTCAGGTGAACACAACCTGAGGTAGAGAAGTGAAAATAAATGTAGGAAATGAAAACAGTTATTCAAATTTAGATTACATTTAGATGTATTTTCCTCAGGGGGAAATTCTTTTTCACAACTGAAAACACAACACACCAGACAATTCAATAATAACACACATGGAGAAAGAAGATAGAGAGAAAAGCATGAAAACACTCAGCGTTGCCTGTTGTTGGCAGCGATGGCTGCAGGGATCAGGCTTTTGCCAAGGCAGGCCTTCTTGCATCTTGGGGTTCTGTACCTCCTCTTTGACGGCAGTGGGGTGAGGGTTAGGGTTAGGGTACTGGTTCAGTGGGTGAGTAATGTCCTGTTCTATTGAGGTTGAAATGTGTGAGATAGCTTTGTTATTTAGTGCAGTGAGCTGTGGTGTTGGAAGTCCAATTATCTTGGCAGCTGTGTTGGTGATGCGAATGAGTTTGGCCCAGCTAGTGACGGTTTGAGGCTTTGGGGTACGAAAGTGTTGGGATACAAAAATCATTACAGCTGTAATTCACAAACCATAATTTGTATAATCTTCTTTGGATGTTTGGTGTGAGTTCACCATTGCTCCTCTGACCGTCCTGTGCTCTGTCTGCCTGCAGTCTCTGAGGTGGTGCAGACATTGGAGCTGTGTACAGACAGAGACCAGACAGATGTGGTTGGAGATCTGTCTGTCTGCTTGGACGGCATGACCGTGGACCCGGAGATGTTCGCCATGGCCACCGCTGAAAATCACAGTGAGTCACACGAGCCACGTGCAGGCTTGTTAAGTATTTTTAGGTTTCTTTATATTGTGTGTTTTTCTACTGCAGGTACATCAAATGGGGAATCACAACCCAATGGAGATCATCCCAGAAAGTACAGTACCTACCCTCACTTTAATTTGATCTCTCTCAATTTTCTAGCCCTTTTCCCTTGTTTTTAATCCACATTCACCCTCAGTCCCCCCAGGCCGAGTCGAGACAGCTCTCCAGCTGTGGATGGTGTGGAGCACCGGTCCTCTCCCAGTGCCAGGAGGTCGGTGAGTGCCTCTGGGTCTCCCTTAGTGTCTTCTGGGAGTTCAAAGCCTCTTCGACCACCCAGGCCCTCCAGACCTCCTCCTCCGACCCCACGAAGACCCACATCTTCACCAGGTCAGATATTTAATAAACGAAGATCTGATTTCTTCTGAAAATATAAAACAATTACATGCTTCTTTTTCATGAATTTCTAATCACCTAAATGTATTGTTTTTTTCCCATGACCCTTAAATGAACCCATTAATGTATATTTACATTAGGAGTGGGTCCTCTCTACAGGGGCTGCCATGTTTTTACAGTAGCTCAGAGTGGACATACTAACCAGCTCTGGTCTGTTTCCTCAGCGTCTTCCATCAACGGCTCAGCACCGGTCGACAGCAGTGATGCTCAGTCGGGCTCTGACACACCGGTACGAACGCCGGCCCCCGGACCCTCATCCACTCCAGACGCCAGTCCCTCGGCGGGGTCGGAGAGGAACTCCACACCGCCCTCCGGCCCCGGAGCCACAACGACCAGACAGCCAACCATCAACCCTGTGGTCACACCCCGGGTCCCCGCTGTCAACACCCCACTGCCCCATGGGTAAGCTCCCATTTAGGTAGGGTAAGCTCTCATTTCATTTTTACAGCCGAGGTGATGGCACAGGGCATTTTATATTATTATTATGTACAACTGATTAACATCATGTGTTATTGTCTATATTATTATACCCCAATAACCAGTCATTTAAACCATTAACGCTCCATGGTGCAATTGTTGTTTTCCTCTTCCTGGTTGTCATTTCCTATGTATTTCTGACATCAGACTCAATGTACTGTTGAATAAACAATGCAAGATAATATTGCTAACTCCTAGCATTGCTGAAGGAGTTAGCACCTTTGGTTTAGCATGTTGTCTTGGCTTGAGGTTCCAAATCCCCGATCAAAGTCCATGGAGAATGACATTGATTATTTTAATAATTTGCTCTTTGCTCTAATAATGATTTTAGTAGAGGGACAATGTTCATCTAGCCCCACATTTGACACTACAGTGTAATATTTCAGTCATTTTTGTCACTTCTAAAAATATTACAAACTACATACTGACATTTTCATGAATGTATAATCACCTAAGTGTATTATTTTTTTCCAGCACCCTTAAATGAGCCAATTAATGTATATTTAGGATAAGGGTGAGGAAATGGATTCCACTTGCAACTTCACCTCTAGATGTCCCCAAATCTTACACACTGCACCTTTAAATCTGCAAAGATATCCCCTGTGACAAATGATTGACTAGATAGTATCACAAATGATAGAGCAGTAATACTGTCCGGGTACTTATTTGTATGTAGGAAGCAACTCAGTGGACATTTCACATACCACATGGGTTGTGACTAAATTCCCGTGTGGTCATCCCCTTCGTTTTGTCTTCCTCAATTCCCCTTTCTGAAATATTGTTGCGTCATCATTATGGAAACACTGTGACCCCTGGTGCTATTGCAGTAGACTGACTCAGTGCTTCAAAGCCTCTTTGAAATCTATACTTAACCTCCATGGATGGCATCATGCACCACAACCCAGGGTCCTGACGTTTATTGTCCGTGTCTCATCTAGGTGGGAACAGAGGGTGGATCCGAACGGCAGGGTGTATTTTGTCGATCATGTGGAAAAGAGAACGACGTGGGAACGCCCTGAGCCGCTGCCCCCTGGGTAAAAGTCCCTCTTTGATCCTTCTCTTCACAGATGCAGATAGTAGGGTTTGTATGACTGAATAATATTTACTAATCAAGGAGACAGAACTTCTAATCCGTTCATTTTGTCCTTAGCTGGGAGCGCCGTGTCGACCAGATGGGGCGAGTCTACTTTGTTGACCACATCACACGCACTACCACATGGCAGCGCCCCACGATGGAGACGGTTAGAAACTACGAGCAGTGGCAGCACCAGCGCAGCCAGCTGCAGGGCGCCATGCAGCAGTTCAACCAGAGGTTCATCTTCGGGGTGAGGCATCCTCTTGTCATGTTTTATGTTATTAAACTGGAAGACTGAATATGAAATCAAGTAACACAGAAAAACAGAGATAGATTAAAGGTGCAGTGTGTAAAATCTTGGTGACATCTAGAGGTGAAGTTGCATGTTGTACTCATGACCTCACCCTTCTGAACATGCAGGAGAACCTATGGTAGAGTGGTTTAGTACGTCCTCTTTTTCTACTGTAAAAACATGGCGGCCCCCCCTCCTCCTGTTAATATACATTAGTGGACTCACTTCATGGGTAATAAGAAAATGATTGCGTTTAGGTGCTCTAAATTCTTGAAAATGTCAGTATGTAATTGTTTTGTAATATTGTTAGAGGTGAAAAGAATGGCCATAATATCACACACTGCATCTCTAAGGTTATTAATCTATCATAGTATATACGACATAACATTTATTTTTGTGACATATTCTACTCCTCTGCTGTGCAGCTCCAGGAACAGAGCACAGCCAATCAGAATAAAGAGTTTGATCCCCTTGGGCCTCTGCCACATGGATGGGGTAAGATCAGAAGTTCTACATTTGTGTTTGAACATGCTTCAGCTCTTTTCTCTTTTCACTTACAACGTAGCCTTTACTGATTTGATGGTCTATTATCTTCCCAAAGTGAAAAATAAATTTAGACCTGGTTGTCTTTGCCAACAGCTGTAGTGGAGTTAAACTTAACTTGTTGAGGAGCCCAAGCTGTTGGATCCACGCACACACTCAAACACAAACAGTGTATATTGCTGTATCAGTGGATTCAACTAACTCTTGTCTTACAGCTCTGTTAATGGACAAACGTCTTTAATGTTTACCACATACTGTAACTCATTTATATTATTGTACTTTTACATTTCTTAAACGCCAGCATTAGTGCCTGTCTTTGTTTATGCCCTCATGTTTACTTAGCACACCACAAACTCACCACAAGAACCATTTGCATATTTGTATTAAGGCTTCAGTACAACTTAAACACATGTGGTTGTGTAAGGGAGGCAATGCAACCATTTCTCAATATTATTCAATTAAGCATAACATTTCCACTCTATGTCTTACAGAGAAAAGAACAGACTCCACTGGCAGAGTTTATTTCGTACATCACCCGACACGTTCAACACAGTGGGAGGACCCAAGAACACAGGGGTGAATTTCTATTTGTGCTCCTATATTTATCTCAGTTGTCCTTTTTTTTTTACATTATTAAATATTCGTCCGATGTCATTGTTTTAGGTTGCTCAATGAGAAGCCACTTCCTGAAGGCTGGGAGATGCGGTTCACTGTGGACGGTATTCCATATTTTGTGGATCACAACAGGAGAACCACCACCTACATTGACCCTCGCACTGGAAAATCCTCACTGTATGTTCTCCACCATATTATTTTCTATTTACTCTAATCTATTTGGGAGACAAATGACAATACTATTGCACTACTTAACCTGTTCAAGGGGCATGAGAGAGCTTTCATCTGGTTGTGGCCCACCAGCACTCTCTCTTCTCCACACACTGGCCCTTGCTGTAGCAAAGCCATTGTGGCCACTCCCACCTTCATACCTTCATACTGGGAACCTAAGTCTATGCTCAGGACAGAACCCCAGAAGCATTGGCTGCAGCTACTCGGAGCTCTGTCCTAAGATGGAGAGTGGTGGTAGCTGTGGCAACCTGGCTGCAGTGTGTTAGAAGAACATGGTGGCCCCCTTCGAAAGGGCCTGCACCTGATGTAAATATACATTAAAGGGCTCATTTAAGGGTAGTGGAAGAAAATTATTGCATTTAGGTGATTATAAATTCATGATAATGTCAGTATGTAAATTGTTTTGTAATATTTTTAGAAGAGACAAAAATCTCTGAAATCTTACACATTGCACCTTTTAATGGGTTTCACATGGAGTATACACAATGTATGTAGTGGAGGATGCTGGCTGTTTGAGTCCATTTTTGAGCAATTACAAATTGTTGGTGCTGCTCTAGAGCTAGCTAGCTAAAGATGCCACATGCACTTAGTTTCATAGACTCAGGAGTAAGCACTGCTCAGATATGACACATTGATATCATTGTTCTTGGGAAAGCTTGAGTCACTTCATAGAGATAGCTGTCTAAGTAAGTGAGGAAATGTCTATTTGTTTTAGCATTTGTAATAACCTGTTCACTACAGTGGTTTTACAAAAAGTAACCAAATGAATCTTAAAATAGTTATATGAAAAAAACTTAATCGGTCTTTTCTGAAATGAGTGGGACCTCGAAGGAGGAAAATTAGACTTTAGTCTTTCCAGTGCTTCTGCTTGCCAGACAATGAGTGATGTTTACTTCCTGTCAAAGAGTAAACCAGCTAGACTGTCATAGAATGTACTCGAAGTTACAGTAAGATGGAGTACACACGTCAGTCGGATAGTTAGCTACGTCTTACTCTAGATCTTAATCTACCTTTTTCTGTATTACGCCATGACTCATCATCTAGGAACTCCCTCTGTATTTTTGCAATGCATTTACTTAATCTGGCTACTTGTTACCTCCCCTCATATGCTTCTTCTCACCTCACCTGACTTATGGTAATGACCTGGCAGCACAACATCACTCAAGTTCAATTATTTCAATGTGGTTCTAGTAAAGGGAAAGACCTGTTTGATGAATCATATCTCCTTGGCTCAGTGTGTGTGAAACGTTATAGCGGCAGTTGAAAATGGAAACAGATAGCAGTATCAGATGAGGTGTAAGAAAAAAGTGTCAAATTGTCCTTTTAATATATCTTTCAAGTATGTGTGGTTCTTTTCCTTCACAGTGAAAACGGACCCCAGATCACCTACGTCAGAGACTTCAAGGCCAAAGTACAGTACTTCAGATTCTGGTGCCAGGTAGGGGGTGCTGTCAGTGGAGTTATTGTTTCACACATTCATCATTAGCTCTTCAATGAGTGAGGATAAGCAAGTGAAGTATTTTGAAAATTGTTTCACAGTCACATTCAAAAAACACACACGCATGTCTGTGCAACTCTCATTCTGTCTGTCTGTCTGTCTCTCTCTAAATTGTTGTCCTTGGTTGTAAATCTTTATATACACCATCAGAAAAAGCACATGCATTTGACCCATTTGATCTTGTCTCTGCAGCAACTGGCGATGCCTCAACACATTAAGATCACTGTAACCAGAAAAACCCTGTTTGAGGACTCCTTCCAGCAGGTGAGGTGACACACACACACACACACATACACCCACACACACACACACTTCACTTCACTCTGGCCACTTTGGCTTTTACTGGGCCTGTGCTGACTTATTATGCTTTATAGTAAGCACAACAATTGCTCGAATTAAGTTAAAGCTGCAGTGTATACGATTTGATGACATCTAGAGGTGAAGTTGTATTTTGTATAGTTGTATTTTGTATGTATTTGAGCATGCAGGAGAACCTATTGTAGACTTCAGTTGTCATTAAACCTCAAAAGATGTCAAGTGTGTCCACTCTCGGCTACAGTAAAAACATGGCGGCCCCCATTGGTTGGACGTGCTCTTCGTATAAATATTCATTAAAGGGCTCATTTGAGGGGTTTGTAAAAAGCAAGTCATACATTGGAGTGATTATACATTCGTAAAAATGGGTATATATAATTTCGTATCGATAGAAGTGACAAAAGTCGACAGCAATCTTACACACTCATGTTGACACTCTATTGTGATGCAGTCAGTGTGCCCCCAGTCTATCATCATGCTGTGTCTGTTTTTAGATAATGAGCTTCAGTGCTCAGGATCTACTGAGGAGACTCTGGATCATCTTCCCTGGTGAGGAGGGCCTCGATTATGGAGGAGTTGCCAGGTAAGTTAGAAAATGTTATGATGTGGTCTGGATACAAATGGCTGTTTTTTAAAGATTCCAGAGACGATGTTCGAGTTCAAGCGTCCAGAGTTCTTCATTAAATAACATTGAAGTCAAATAAATCGGACAGACAAGACAAATGTCATCATCTCATTCGTCGTGTCCTCTGGTGCAGGGAGTGGTTCTTCCTCTTGTCTCACGAGGTCTTGAACCCCATGTACTGCCTTTTCGAATACGCCGGCAAAGATAACTACTGTCTCCAGATCAACCCTGCCTCCTACATCAACCCCGACCACCTCAAGTATTTCAAGTTCATCGGACGCTTCATCGCCATGGTTAGTTATTATTTGATCCATTTTATATTTTCATTGCACATAGAACGGTCATGTAAAGGAATGTGATCAAAATAAATCTAATGGCTTCTGTTTCTTTTAGGCACTTTTCCATGGCAAGTTCATCGACACTGGTTTCTCGCTGCCATTTTACAAGCGCATCCTTAACAAACCCTTGGACCTTAAAGACCTGGAGTCAGTAGACCCTGAATTCTACAACTCCCTCATATGGATCAAGTGAGTACACATTGGACTCCTTTAAACATGTGTGTGTTTAAAGGAGTCCTATTATACTTGTTCTGATGGCCTTTTTATTTTAAGTTGTTTATGGCCAAAAATCCAAGTGTGTCTGTCTCCAGCAGGGGCTGCACTCTTCATTACAGGATATTCCCTGATTTTCTTTCTTCTTCTTTTTTGATCTGATGTCCCTGTGATGGTCAGAGTCTAAACCCCAAAATTAGAGAATTTTATATCCTTTAAAGGTGCAGTGTGTAAGATTCTGTGATATCTACAGGTGAAATTGCATTTTGTATCCATCACCTCACCCTTTCCATCCGTAGCTTAGTACATCCAATCTGGGCTAATTGTAAAACATGGCAATCCCCATAGGGAGGACCCGCTTCAGATGTAAATATACATTAAAGGGCTCATTTTAGGGTATTGTAAAAAGCAAGTCATACATTGAGGTAAAAATGTCTGTCTATACATGTTGTAATTCTATTTCTACAGATAGAAGTGACAAAATCTTACACCCTGCACATTCAAAAGGTCGAGATAGCTTTATCAGTGCATGCAAAGTTCTTCAATCCCCCGAGAGGCATTAAAAAGCTATGACTGCCACCTGTTTAATCCCTGAGAAGCTGCATGTGGACTAGGGATGTACAGTATGTAACAGCTTCCTGAATATATATAAAGTCTGGTGGGAAGGGTTTGTATAGGTTCATTGAAAGGTCGTAGTGTTACCATCGGTGCTGTTCTGCAGGGATAACAACATCGAGGAGTGCGGCCTGGAGATGTTCTTCTCTGTGGACAAGGAGATCCTGGGCGAGATCACAACTCATGAGCTGAAACCCGGAGGCGGAGACCTGCAGGTCACCGAGGAGAACAAGGAGGAGTACATCAGGTGGGGGTTTCATTGTGCTGGTCTCCATCATGCTAGCAACATTTATATTTGCCGTGTCCCAACTCAGGGACTGCACACTCAGCTATCATGTCCTCGTTACAGAATGGTAGCAGAGTGGAGACTGTCCAGAGGAGTGGAGGAGCAAACTCAGGCCTTTTTCGAAGGCTTCAACGAGGTCCTCCCTCAGCAGTACCTGCAGTACTTTGACGAGAAAGAGCTTGAGGTATGAACCTTTAAACCCCTCATATACTGTTCCATGATACTCTTTGATATTATGATGCACTTAAAGGTGCAGTGTGTAACACATTTAGGTGATTATAAATTCATGAAAATGTAATTGTTTTGTGATATTTTTAGAAGTGACAAAAATGACCAAATTGACACACTGCACCTTTAACACCTATAACCTGTGACAGGTGATGCTGTGCGGGATGCAGGAGATCGACCTGGTTGACTGGCAGAGGAACACCATCTACAGACACTACACTCGCAGCAGCAAGCAGATCGTGTGGTTCTGGCAGGTCAGTGTGGATCTAAGTTGAAATTAGCATAACAGAGAGAGGATCGTTAATTATTATGGAACTGAAACAGTTATTAAAGGTGCAGTGTGTACGATTTCAGTCATGATTGTCAAAATAGTACAAAACAAATACGCACTGACATTTTCATGAATTTATTATCATCTAAATGTATTATTTTTTTCCCCCATTACCCTTAAATGAGCCCATTAATGTATATTTACATCAGGAGGGGTCCTCCCTATGGGGGCCGCCATGTTTTTACAGTAGCCCAGACTTGGACGCACTAAACATCTTCTGAGTTTGAATGACACCTGAAATCTACTACAGGTTCTCCTGCATGTTCAGAAGGGTGAGGTGATGGATACAAAATGCAACTTTACCCGTAGATGTCACCAAATCCTACACACCTCACCTTTAAGGGAGGACAGTTGTTGAGTCTTGAAGTAAATAAAGTTGGCTAGTGAATGTAAACAAACCAGAGTCAGTCCTCCGTCCCCGGCCTCCTGGAAACGCTAATACTTTGTCCAGCGAATGAAACGACCCATCTCTTCACTCATGGTTCTGTAGATATGACTCATCAGATATGTTTGTTACTCCTCTGTGCAGCTCATCAAAGAGATGGACAATGAGAAGAGGATGAGGCTGCTGCAGTTTGTCACCGGAACCTGTCGCCTGCCTGTCGGAGGCTTCACTGACCTGATGGGTAACAAGCATTGTTTGTTTGTTGTGTTGAATCAACCACGGCCGTCCCGGCTCTTACTGACACATGTTTGACGTAACAGGAAGCAACGGGCCTCAGAAGTTTTGCATTGAGAAGGTGGGAAAGGAAAACTGGCTTCCCAGAAGCCACACATGGTGAGTTAATGTTGGATACTTTAAAATCAGTTCACTATCACGTGGTAGAAGTGACGCATCCATTGTTCTCTCGGGGTCGAGTACGAGCTGCACTGTTTTATAACTGAAGCTAGAACATTTGGCTTTTATTTAGAAATGCTGTAGTTTCCTGTTTGTGTGATTTAGTCATGCTTGATGTTTACATGCAAGAAAGCACAGCTGCATCCTGTAGCCACCGTTCACAGCTCCTCCCCCTCGCTTTCTTAACCTTCAAATTAAAAGCCCCACTTTACAAACAACCCCCACATTCGTCTCCTGTCCAATTAGCTTTTGAAATGAGTGTTTTTCTCTCTTTCAGAAGGGAACTGTTTGTTCTTATTCAAATGAATTGGTATTGTCTACTAAACAAAACAAAAATATATGTTTTTAAGTTTTTGTGCAGAATGTTTAATTATTTTTCTGACACACAATATTTGATAATTACTGATTATAAAGGTATGTTGTCTTCACATCCATTTGAGTTAAGATTGTGTTTGGAGTCATTGTTACTGAAATAAAGATGATATAGACATAAATAAATAACCCATGAGATGTTTTCAATAATTGTATCGAATAATAACAACTAGTCTTGCTATAACAGTTTGTTATGCCAGTAGGAGAGTTGTTCCATATGTCGCTGACTTGTATTTCTTCATCTTCATCTCCCAGCTTTAACAGACTGGACCTGCCTCCCTACAAGAGCTACGAGCAGCTGAAGGAGAAGCTGCTGTTTGCCATCGAGGAGACGGAGGGCTTCGGACAGGAGTAAGGGGGCGGAGCCAGGAAGTGGCTGCAGGAGTGTGGACACTGTTCACATCAGGGATCCCCCTCAGAGCTCCTCGGTGGCAGATTGTTTGCTCTTTTTCTGCACATGTTCCTCTTCCTCTTCCTCTGCGGGCGCATCTGCCGGGACCGCATGTGGGTTTTTTTAACCGGAGCTGAGATTAAGGGAAGTGGGCCATCCACTGAGCACACCGCGCTCACAACAACAGACGTTCAAACTCCCTCTGAACCAAACCACGGAGGCTGCTCCCGTCTCTCTGAATGTGCAGCAGCAGTTTATGCATGAGACTCTGAGAATCCAGCCTCGCCGCAGTAGTTCTCCTCGTCTACACACAGTCATGTAACGGCATGCAGTCAGAACCTTCTCAGCAGCAACCTGATTTTTTTCTTCTTCTTCTTCCGAAGTTGTTAAAAAGACAAACAAACAAACAAAATCTCGAATTGCACTTTCTTTACAAAACAGGATTCACCAAAAAAAACTAACTGTTGCTTTTAATTATGAACATTTTCATCATCATGCCCCTTTAATCTGTCACATTTTTATGTTCATGCCTCATTATTTAGGAAACAGGTGCTCCAATTCAAAGGTGCAGTGTGTACGATTTACAAGACAAAATTAACATTTTTAAATACAATATAATATAAATTTAAAGGTGCAGTGTATGGGTTATCACCTAGATGTTTTATTTTTTCCCATGACCCTTAGATAAGCCGATTAATGCTTATTTACATAAGGATCGGGTCCTCTCTGTGGAGGCCGTGATGTTTTTACAGTAGCCCAGAGGGGACCTCTTTTGAGTTTGAAATGGAAACTGAAGTCTACCATAGGTTCCCCTGCAAGGGTGAGGTGATGGATACAACATGCAACTTCACCTCTAGACGTCACCAAATCCTACACACTGCACCTTTTAATTGTTGTGAAAACTGAAAACGGGTTGGAAGGGGAAATGTGATGTCACTAATTCCTACACACTGGACCTTTAACGCATCTCAAGTCAGGAAAGAGAAACAGATGAGTGTTCCTGCTTGGTTAGTATTGGATCTGTGAATGACTTGACGATTGTGAAATGTGTTGTAATCACCTTTATATATGGTGGTGGAGGACTCGAGCACACCCTAGTTTTATAGGGCTGGAGGTCAAAGGGGGCACAGGGTGTCATCACATTACATCACAGCGCAGTGTGAGATGTCCCACACCTTCATCCTGGTGTTTTGAATCGTCATGAATCAGTGAGGAAGGAGAAAGTATAATTAGTAATCATATAGATTAGATTAAAATTTAAAAAATTAAAATTATATTAATAACTTTCATAAACACCAAATTCTTCTTAAACCAAATCAAAATGAACATTTTCGATTCATGTCGCTCTTCTCACACTTATGTAGCATTTGAATGTTGATTTTTATCTTCACTCTCGCCCACATGAATTAAGAATAGATATATATTTTAATGAATTAATTAATAATGTGGTGCAGTATTTAAAACTTTCGTCTTCCAGTGAGAGTGTTCTCACTCCATTATAGTCAGTGTTGTAATCCAGAATCATGACACATGCAAAATGATGAACTCATGAGGGGACATGCAAAACATGACTCATCAGTTTATTGTGTGTATACAAAGAAATGCTAATCATGGTCCACAGAAAACCACTATGCGATGACTTTGCATTATCAACACCTAACACTGTGTCAATGGACTAACTTTTAATAACATTGGATCAACGGTAACTATCGGCGTGTTCGGCCATTTTGGAGCTAGCCTGAGATTATTTATGGTTCAAATCTCCTACTCACTCTTTTCTACATCTACAGGAAGCCTTCTCTCCTCATAACGTGTTTTGTTCTCAGTTTGTCCGGAAGCTTTATTTCCACTCTCAGGCATCATGTGTGTGTTTTTAGCTGAGTCATGTCAGCGGATAATAACGGACCATACAGGGTTTTCCAAATAACCGCCTGGACTAGTTTTCACCAAACTGTAAGCTTTAAGTCATGTGATGATGACACAGTGCCGGGTTCGATGGCAGATTGAGGAGAAATATTTGAACAGAGTTGTGATGTAATGAATGTATCATGATGGAGACAGTGTGGTTTGAATCTTGATCTGGGTCAATGATGAATAAATAAATAATTCTGGGTACATAGCAGTTGTAAATATGCTAATTCACAGCTCTTTTTATTTGTGTGTCCTCCATAATCCTCCATGATGTACAACTTGACCTCTCTTTCTCTCTCTCTCTCTCTCTCTCTCTCGCTCTCTCTCTGCCTCTCCTTCCCTCCTGTACATTGAAAACAAGTTGTAAATGGTGTCAATAACAAAGATTTCTTTTATAAGAGATGGTTTTAATAAGAGGTTTACGGTAACTCTATTTTCTTTTTCCCTGTTTCATTTTGGATGTACATGAAAGAAGTGTAATATAGAAATTGTCACCTTAATAAATTAAGTCAAAGTGGTGCAGTTATTTGTTTTGTTTTGTTTAAAAAAACACAATGTTTCCATAATAATGATAATGTATCCCATCATCTCTGCTGTCTAATTAGCATCTCATTATCTCAAGTTCTCCAATTTAAAGGTATAACTAGCAAGATTTAAGTGAAATCAATTCCCTGACCTTTATTAAAGATTATTAAAATAAATAGATAAAACATAATTAAAATGTTCTTATCAAAATTAGATAACAAATAATAGATATTTTATTTCATGTGTATAATCTCCCAAAAGTAGAAAATTGTGCATTTCATTCGCTTAGATTCTAAGCCTGATGTAATTATTAGGGATCATTCTAAGCCTTAGAATGATCCCTAATCATTACATCAGGAGCAGGTCCTCTCCACTAGAGGGCGCTGTGTTGCACCACTGTCTTTTTACACCATTGAACCTGAATAGTGAAAATGACTTTGTTGGAGGTGTGATTAGAATATAAAGAAAATAAATTAAGGGGTTACAGCCATTATATCAAAAAAAATATTATTATTGTTATTATTATTATTATTATCATCAGTCATCACAAGTGTTTATCTACTACAGAAATGATGATACTAATGAATTAACCTGATCACTGACACCTGTGTTTACCTACAGGCTCGTGTCAACATGGCCGCCGTGACCAAGGTCTGTTGCCCCTACTGTGTGTTGTCATGTTGTTTGTGCACTATTTTGTAATAGCAGTTCACATTTACACTATGGTGCAATATTCTGTTTTAGTGTGTTACTGTGATAAGAAAGTTATCTTTAATCACCATCTCTATTAAGTGTTTTATTATTGTTGCTGCTCTTGCTTTTGTGGCTCCGCCCTGATTCAATAAGCTGCACCTCACTCAAAATTAATTGTTTCAGGATGTTAAGAGGTGGCTTCCAGTTCAATGAATTGAGACTCATTGAAATGAGTTCAGTTCACCCTAACAACTGTGGAGATAGAGCGCCCCTAGTGGACAAATTTGCTATTCAGTTTAGTAAATCCATTTTGACCTTTTTAGTCTGTGAAAACAAAAATCTAATCTAAATGGACTGTTGTGGACTGTTTTAGTTGCAGTACCACATCTTTGCAAAAAAAAAGAAGTAAAGAGGGTCCATGTGGATTAAGCAGCATTTTAATTTAAAACAAATCCAGTTTGTATTAAATAATGTACAACCGTGAGAGTCACATGTCCAGGAAACTACAAACATGGCGGCTGCAAACAGAGCTGTCCATTGCTCTGCATGTGCTCCAGTGCCTCGCCGCCATGTTCCATGCCGTCCTCCTCTTCCTCCTGTCTCTCTATCCTTGCTTCCATGGCGGCGAGAGACATGGCGGCCTGACAGCCCTCATCTGCCCCGCCCTCCTCCTCCTCCTCCTCCTCCTCCTCCTCCTCCTCTTCCTCCGCCTCCTCCTCGTGCCTGTCCATGTTGTCGTCGCTGCCCTTTGAACTTTCCTCGTCGTCTCCGTCGCCCCTCCTCTCCGCCTCACTCATGAACCCACCCTCATCTTCCCCGTCCTTGTCCTCCGCTTCTCCGTCGTCTCCTCCTCCTCCTCCTCCCGGCTCCGCCTCCCCCTCTGTCCCCGTGCTGTTGTCCGTCCCCCCCGGACACTTGTGGTCTCGGTAGTAGCTCTGGCGGGTGAAGCCCTTGTTGCAGGTGGAGCAGCGGAAGCGGTAGTTGTCTGTGTGCGACTGCTGGTGCTCCAGCATGTGAGCCCGGCGGCTGAAGGCCTTCTGACAGAGCAGACACTTGTAAGGCTTGATGCCTGCAGGAGAGAGAGGGGGAGGAGCTTATAAGCACAGGGAGATTTCTGGGCTTTTTTTTTTACCAAAATAAAAGCATCATATATTGAAAATATATATAAAAAAAGACCAATGATTACAAATAGTTTTATAGGCGTCTAAATTACTATCGTGGTCTATGGGCCACGTAGGTTTTTTTTGTTGCAGTACCATGCGTGGCCACTGCGAATAATTTCCTTTTTGCATAGGCTTCTTTTACATCAAAGATTAAAACCAATTTTTATTGTATTTAATTTGCTGATTTGATAGATTCTTATCAAATTCTATTTTGTATTATTAGAAGAGGTGGTAATGCTACATCTGGTTGCATCCTGTGTTTATATAAACATGATCCACTGTATTATTTACTTACCAGAATGTGAGAGGATGTGAGCTTTGAGTTTGTCTGGTCTGTTGAATTCTTTGGTGCATCCGACGTGAGTCCTGGTGTGACAACATAAACAGTTAGCGCGAGTTTAAATAGAAAATAAAATATTGGAACAATAATGTGCAAATGAAAAAATAAAAATGTGGTGAATGGATTTGCTAGAAAAGGAGGGAGTAAGAGTTTGATCACCTGAACGGACACTTGTATTTCTTGAAGGGTTCGTGGATGAGCATGTGCCGCTTCACTTTGTCCTTCCTGTTGAACGTGGCCTCGCAGAGGGAACACTTGTACGGCTTCTCACCTGAGGAACAAAACCGGCATCAAACACTTGAATGAACTTTGACCCTGGAATGAGAATCTTATATTTCCATGAGGAGACCAAGCACTATTGTTGTGTTTTTTCTGTTGTAGTACCACGAGTGGCCACTGGAGTGGACAAACTGCTGTCAGTCTGAGGGGAGGTGCTGTATCCTGTTCTATTGAAACATGATTCCCCCATGTTGCAACACAAGGTTTTTTCGGTAGCTTAGAATGGACAAACTTAACAGGTTTTGAATTTGAATGATAACAGAAAGTCATAGGTCCAAACATGACCACAATACACACTTTCCCCATTGGATGGCACTGTGCCTTTCAATGTAATACGTGACTCATGCTGGGAAAATTTTCCCCGCCATCCATTTTATTGGATAAACAGTTGAAGACGACATGACACATCAACACTGTCTCCGGGCAGAATTGGCCTGACCAGTGACGGCCAATGAGAGCACAGCGTTTGTCAAAGCTAACGCTAACCGTGCTGTTAAAGCGGAATAACAGAGAGGTGTTTTGAGACCTGAGTGGATGCGCGTGTGCAGTTTGAGGTAGTGCTCCGTCTTGAAGGCCTTTTTACAGATCTGACACTTGAACCTCCCTCCGGCGCCGTGAGTGGGGAGGTGGCGGCGGAAGTAGCGCTCACATGGAAACACCTGGTGGTGACAGAGAGCAGAGCGGAGTGGACGCTCCGGTGAGACTCCACACTGGTGCATGTCAAGTGTTTCGCTGACCTGAGAGTGGGTGGTACCTTCTGACAGTGTGGGCAGGGGTAGTTGTGAGTGGCGGTGAGCAGATGTTGTTCCAGAGCCTCCTGAGTGGAATATCTGCTCTGACACTTCACACACCTGAGGGGGGGGGGGGGGTGGGGGGGGATCAGAAATTTAAATATCACACACACGTAACTGAAGATCACCTCAGTCGACCCAAAGCAAACATGGCTCCTCCCCCTCCGCAGAGGGGACTTCCTCCCAGCCCAGATGATTTGTTTCTTGCATTACATTTATCATGATTTCATTCTTCAAATATTATGACTTCATACTTGTAAAATCTTTTGTATTCATTTATTATTGTCAATGTTGATTAAACAGTATACATGTATTATTTTGTTACTATATTGTAAAATAATACACAGCATTCTCGTAAAAATAGGACTCAATTCTTTGCTGTGATTGTTCAAAAGATGTACTTTATATATTTATAATTATGTAAAATAGAATTAAACAAAATAGACATTTAAATATTAAACTTTATTCTTGTAAAACTGACTTGATTCTTATTTAAATTCTTAGCTAAATGACATTAAATCACATATAATTAAAATCTAATTCTTGTGACATTTTTACTTTAACCCTAACACTTCTTTAAAATTATATTCAAATATATTAATATTTTATTATTATACTTATTATATATAAACATTCTGATAGTATTTTGCTGAGGTTGTGATTTAAACCAACAAGACACTACCCTTATAGTCAGTGGCAATTCAAGATTACACTTCATTGTTCAGGTATAATTAAAATTGGCTTAAGTTTTAATGTTTACATTTTTTTCAGACAGATCGTTAACAAATATATTTTTAAAAAACAACCGTTAACGTCCCTGTGTTCCTCTGTAACTGATATATTATGTTATGTATATAAATATAATATGACATATTCATATAACCTGTAGATGGTGGTCTCTTTGCGTGTGCTCTGCTGTGGGCAGTAGCAGTGGGAGTACTGGTGGACTCCCAGTTCAAAGAGCGAGGGGAAGACCTTGCTGCAGAGGTGGCAGCGGTAGGTCAGCTGCTCCTGGTGCGTCCGGATGTGCTCCAGGAACTGGTCCAGCTTCTGGAACGTCTGCGAGCACGACTTCAACACGCACTTGTAAACCTGCAGGGAGTCAAATACAAACGTGGTTTAGATGGAGTGTCTTCATTTTCCATCCCTGCCTCTGGGGGGTGCTGTTTAGCTTCTTCAAGTTTCCCTATATATGGTCCTGTGGGAGGTGGTGGACCTTTCTGGACTCCCTAAATCCCAAAATAAATAGCCTTCCCCTTATCTGACAAAAACTACCTGTGACTTACATTTAATCCCATACCCTTAAAGGTACAGTGTGTAAGATTTGGTGACATCTAGAGGTGAAATTGGATCCATCACCTCACCCTTCTGAGCATGCAGGAGAATCTATGGTTGACTTCAGTTAAAATGCAAAAGATGTTAGTGTGTCCACTCTGGGCAACAGTAAAAACATGGCTGCCCCCATAGGTTGGACACGCTCCTGGTGTAAATATGCATTAAAGGGCTAGTTTCAGGCTTTTGTAAAAAACAAGTCATATATAGAACATCCTCTCTGGCTACTGTAAAAAACATGGTGAGGACCCCCTCCTTATGTAAATATACATTCATGGGCTCATTGAAGGGAAATGGACAAAACTAATAGATCTAGGTGATTATGAATTCATTAAACTGTCGGTATGTAATTATTTTGGGATATTTTTAGAAGTGACACAAATGAGCAAAATCTTCCACACTGCAGCTTTAAAACAAATCCAGTCTGTCTGAAATAATGTACAACTGTGAGTGTCGCATGACTTGTGTCCAGGAAACTACAAACATGGCCGCTGCATACAGAGCTGTCCATTACTCTGCATGTGCATGTGTGGACAGTGTGATGGTACTTTTCCATCCCTGCCTCTGGGGGGCGCTGTTTATCTTTTTCAGTTATCCATATCTAGGGTCTTGTGGTCAGTGCTGGACCTTTCTGGACTTTCTGAAATACGTGCGACTTTCATTGGATCCCACACCCTCTCTGTGCTCACCTGCTCCCCCTTGTGTTGGGTCATGTGGGACTTGAGCTGGAAGTAGGTCTTGAACTTGCTGGCACAGAACTGGCACTGGTAGGAGCTGTCGATCACCACGATCTGTCGGGTCAGAGCCGGTTGGTTCTGGTCGGACTGTGACTGCAGCGGGTGTCCGTTCTGCGTCACGTCCCCGACCTCGGGACCCGCCCGGGGCTCCGCGGCGCCCTGCTCCAGGTGGACCGGAGATTCTGTAATGGAGCATCATACTTACATTGAGCAAGATAGGAAGCCCTCACACATGTGAGTCACGCAATTACACCACCGGAACACTAGAGGGCGCAGAGAGAATCGGTAATGGCTGCAGCATTTTACTTCCTCTTCTTGGGATGGGTGAAAACACTTGCAGTTCACCAGGTGGCCACTAGAGGCTGACTCCAAAAGCGAGTGAATCCCCATAGACTCCCATGTTAAAATGGCCAAATTATTATATTATAAACCATGATTAAAATTCGATTTTTTTTCTTTCTAATTTTTATTCTAGCGAGGTTTGAAATTGTGCATAATTAGGGGCGTGGCTTCTTGACTGACACCTGGCCCGACCTGGCACATTCTTCCCGCCCCTGCTCTGCCTGTGCTCTGCCTCTTTTCCCGTTTTTGGATAAACCCGGAAGTAGGAGGAGTTAGGCATCGGCACCGCCCACTACCAGCCTCAGTGACAGATGTTACCTGTGTGTGCAGCCTCCTCCTCCGCTTGTGTCTGACACGACGTCTGTTGCTGAGGCCCCTCTTCCTCCTCCTCCTCCTGCTGCTCCAGCTCCTGTTCAACTTCCTGCTGCTGCTGCTGCTGCTGCTGCTGCTGCTGCTGGTCTCCGCCCCCTTCCTCCTCACTGGACGACACCGGCACCATCTTCAATGTGACGGGTAATCTGGAGACGGTGCTGGCCACGCCCATCGGCCACACCTGGACGGTACCGGCAGATTTTACTCGTTACTTAAGAACTTACTTTAAAAATGAAAGTTAACATTCAACTTTAATACAACAAATATAGTTGTAATATGTTGAGTGTATAATACATATATACATAAATATATATTGTATATGAGTGTGTGAACCTTGTGCGTCTGCATGTGCTTTTTCACGTTGGACTTCTGGGCGAAGGCTCGGCCGCAGACGATGCACTGAAACGGTTTCTCTCCCGTGTGGCTGCCAAAAGAAAAAACGTTGTCATGACCGGAATATGGTTGTCTGTTCTGAGTTGTATGCAGCGCCCCCTGTTGGTTAGTAATTCACCTTCTGATGTGCTGCTGGAGGTCAAAGTTCTTGGAGAAGATTTTGTCACAGAAGTTGCACTTTGGCTTCGGACCCTTCGCCTTCAGCTGCTCAGCTGCAGAGGGAAATGTGCTGAGTCATGTGATTGACAGGGGTCAGGTCTTTAACATGGGAGATTTTAAGAATAAAAGCAATTACATTAAAGGTGCAGTATGTCAAATTTTTGTCATTTTTGTCACCTCTAAAAATATTACAAAACAATTACATGCTGGCATTTTCATGAATTTAAAATCACCAGAATGTATTATTTTTCTTCCATTCCCCCTCAAACGAGCCCATTGATGTATATTTACATGAGGAGGGGGTCCTCTCTATGGGGACCACCATTTTGACAGTAGTAAAAGTGGACCCAACATCTATTGAGTTTTAAAGACAATTGAAGTCTACCATAGGTTCTCCTGCATGTTCAGGAGGGTGAGGAGATGGATACAACAACATGCAACTTCACCTGTAGATGTCACCAAATCTTACACACTGCACCTTTTAAGTAATAAAGTAATATGGGAATGAAGATGTGAGTTCATCTTAAAAAGTCAAAATATGAGAATATGAAAAAGAGAGAAATAAGAACAGAATATCATTAGAATAAAGCTGTGTATTTGAGAAATTGAAAAATGGTATTTAAATGTTTTATATATATATATATATATATATATATATATATATATATGGATATACTTAGAGTCTGGTCGTTATTCAATGAGAAATAATACCATAAAGTAAAGCTGTAATGTAGCAACAAAATATCAATCAAAATAACCCACATTACAGAATAAGCAGGTTATTCTCTTTGTCCCTCACAGACCTGTTGCTCCGTCATCACTCTTCTTGTTGCTGCGCGGCCGTTTGGGGATGATGACCTTTTCAAAGTCGCCCAGCTCTGTCAGGTTGCTGGTGATGCTGCACGTCTTTGTTTTGCTGCTTTGTTTCCCGGGACTGTAGACGGGGGGTGTGGTGAACGACTGGCTCTCCACACACTGACTCGGAACCTGAGGGACACATTGAAATGAATGATTTCAATCACTGGTTTTGATTTGAATAACCTTTTTGCAGACTTTACTCACCTGTACGGGATGAAAGGGCTGCAGACCCAGAGTGTGGATCTCTGCACCTCCACCCCCGGCCATGTGGGGCAGCGTGCTGTACACCTGCACCACCGAGTTGCTGTGGCTCGCTGCCACCTGAGAGGAGAGCGGCTGCTGGGCCGGCTGGGCGGCCGGCAGCTGGTGGGCCGGCGTTTGTCCAGGGGGGAGCGGATGGGAGGACTGAAGCTGCTGCTGCTGCTGCTGCTGTTGTTGCTGCTGATGATGATGATGATGATGCTGCTGCTGATGATGAAGATGATGATGGTGATGATGATGGTGCTGAAGGTACGATACACCAGCTGTGTGCATGCTCAGGTTACTCTGCAAAGTGACATAAATAGATCCAATGTATACTTTCGAGAAATAGGACATTTTTAGTTCTTTTGTTATTGTCTTTAAAGGTGCAGTGTGTAAGATTTGGTGACCTCTCCTGGTGAAGTTGCATGTTGTATCCATTACCACACCCTCATTCTTCTGAGTATGCAGGAGAACCTATGGTAGACTTAAGTTGTCATTCAAACTCAAAAGATGTTTAGTACGTCCACTTATACTGCTGTAAAAACATGGCCGCCCCAAAGAGAGGACCCGCTCCTCATGTAAATATACATTAATGGGCTCTTTTAAGGGTAATGGGAAAAAATAAAACATTCAGGTGATTATAAATTCATGAAAATGTCAATATGTAATTGTTTGGTAATCTTTTTAGAGGTGAAAAAAATGAACAAAACATCACACACTGCACCTTTAATATGAAGTCGCTGCTTTACCTGAATCGGCGTCTGCATGGCGGCCATGGGCTGGTCGATGGAGGTGAAGGCGGAGATGGCCGACATGAGGACGTCGTCGCTGACCAGCACGTTGCCTTGCACCAGAGTGTGTGTGAGAGGGGAGGGAGGGACCGTGATGTAAGTGGAGACCTTGAAAACACGTTGACACACAAACCCAGGATATCAGTTTCATTCAGAAAGCATATTAAATATAGCCTATGTTCCACCTTCACCTGTCTGTTGGCGGGGGTCTGTGGTACCGAGCTGATTGATGGGACAGGCGTGTAAGCATTGGTCGAGGCCAAAGACACCGTGGACAGGGAGGGGGCGCTAGACTGGCACTGCTCCCTCTTGTGCGTCATGAAGGCCGGTAGGGAGTTGAACTGTTTCTTACACTTCCCGCACAGGAACACGTCCTCATCGTCTGAAGGAGAGACAGACACAAGAGGAGACCATGAAACTTTACACTCTGACATTCTGTGTGTTGTGTTAACATATAAACTCCATTTCTCATCGGGCATGGGAACACCTGGAGGTCCCCAAGGAAGAGGTGGAGCTATGGGTAAGAGGAGGAAGATGTGGGCTATTTGGTTCCATGACCTGAGCCTGGATAAGTGGATGGATGGACTAATGGATGGTCAGACAGATGAATGGGTGGATGGATGGATGGATGGACGGATGGATAGATGTATGTATGGATGGATGGATGGATGGATGGATTAATGGATGGATTAATGGGTGGTCAGACGGACAGATGGATAGACGGATGATGGATGGACCAATGGATGGATAGACGGATGGATGGATGGACCAATGGATGGATAGACAGATGGATGGATGGACAGATGGACTAACGGATGGATGAATAGCTGGACTAATTAACAGATGGACTAATGGATGTATGGATGGATTGATGGATTGATGGATGGATGGATGGACTAGTGGATGGCTGATTGGATGGATAGACTAATGGATGGATGAAAAGCTGGACTAATGAACGGATGGACTGACGGATGGGTGGATGGATGAATCGATGGATGGACAGACTAACGGACTAATGGATGGACGGATGAACATTCACTTCCTGTATGTTTTCAGTCCCTCAGCTGTCATGAACGTCCCATGTCCCACGTACCCATAGACTGGATGGTGGACGTCCCAGAGACGTTCTGGTTGTTTGGGTCAGGGACTCCACCTTGACCGTCCAGCAGAGACTGGACAGCCAACACGGTCTGGTTGTCCATCCCTGAGGAAGAGGACAATGGCAGAAGGTATGAAAATATGACCATGATAGTTCAAAATTCAACATTTAGAACCCACTGCTGATGGCGTATGTATTACACACTCGTAATAATCATAAATCAATTTCAAATCCAATGTCTGCCAGTAGAAATGTCAATAAATACACTTGAACGGTGCAGTGTGTAAGATTTGGTGACTTACAGAGGTGAAGTTACATGTTGTATCCATCACCTCACCTTCACCCTTCTGAGCATGAAGGAGAACCTTTAGATGTCATTAAAACTCAAAAGATTTTTAGTATGTCCAGTCTGGGCTACTGTAAAAAACATATATATATATATAGCCGGACCCCCTCCGGGTGTAAATGTCTATTCATGGACTCATTCAAGGGTCATGGAATACATTTGAACTTTTAGGTCATTATAAATTCATTCAATCGTCCCCGTCTTATTGTTTCGTAATAGTTTGTGACAAAAATGACTGAAATCCTTCACA
>JAFBJT010111419.1:16318-26483 GCA_016785325.1 Chascanopsetta lugubris | reverse complement strand
GATCTCAGTCCTCCTTTAAACATCTAGGTCCTCCTTGAAGATCTCAGTCCTCCTTAAAGATCTCAGTCCTCCTTAAAGATCTCAGTCCGCCTTAAAGATCCAGCTTCAGCAACCGTGTCCTCCAGGTCTTCATCGGTTCTAACTGGTCTCGTCTCTCGACAGGTCTGAGGGACTGGTACCTGAGGAACACGCTGGGATCCGTCCATCAAAACCAGAACCAAAACCCAACCAATGGAAAGGTGAGCACGGGAGTCTCCGCCAAGGTGAATGGAGGGGTGAAAGGTCAGCCGGGTGTGGGTGGAGCTCTGCACCGAAGAAGAACCACCCATGGCGTGATCCAACCGTCCACCTATCAGACGGAGACGAGTCATCATCATCAAGCTCCTCAGAAACACACGCTGTCTCATTCGGCCACGTTCCACGGACACCCGCTGCACGGCAGGTAACACATGAACACATGAACATCTGAACACATGAACACACGAACACATGAACACATGAACACATGAACACATGAGCACATGAACACATGAACACATGAGCACATGAGCATATGAACACATGAGCATCTGAACACATGAACACATGAACATATGAGCATCTGAACACATGAGCACATGAACATCTGAACATCTGAACACATGAACATATGAGCATCTGAACATCTGAACACATGAACATATGAGCATCTGAACACATGAACACATGAACATATGAACACATGAACACATGAGCATATGAACACATGAACACATGAGCATATGAACACCTGAACACATGAGCATATGAACACCTGAACACATGAACACATGAGCATCTGAACTCATGAACATATGAACATATGAACACACGAACACATGAGCACATGAACATCTGAACACATGAACACATGAACACATGAACACATGAACACACGAACACATGAGCACATGAACATCTGAACACATGAGCATCTGAACACATGAACACATGAACACACGAACACATGAACATATGAGCATCTGAACACATGAGCACATGAACACACGAACACATGAACATATGAACACATGAACATATGAACACATGAACATATGAACACACGAACACGAACACATGAACACATGAACACATGAACATATGAACACCTGAACACATGAGCATCTGAACACATGAACATATGAACATCTGAACACATGAACACACGAACACATGAGCATATGAACACCTGAACACATGAACACATGAACATCTGAACACATGAACACATGAACATCTGAACACATGAACACCTGAACACATGAACATCTGAAAACATGAACATCTGAACACATGAACACATGAACATCTGAACACATGAACACATGAACATCTGAAAACATGAACATCTGAACACATGAACACCTGAACACATGAACATCTGAAAACATGAACATCTGAACACATGAACACATGAACACCTGAACACATGAACACATGAACACCTGAACACATGAACACATGAACATCTGAACACATGAACATCTGAACACATGAACATCTGAAAACATGAACATCTGAACACATGAACACCTGAACACATGAACATCTGAAAACATGAACATCTGAACACATGAACACATGAACACCTGAACACATGAACATCTGAACACATGAACATCTGAACACATGAGCATATGAACACATGAGCACCTGAACACATGAGCACATGAACATATGAACACATGAGCACATGAACACATGAACATCTGAACACATGAACACCTGAACACACGAACACATGAGCACATGAACACACGAACATATGAGCACATGAACACATGAACACCTGAACACATGAGCACCTGAACACATGAGCACCTGAACACATGAACACCTGAACACATGAGCACCTGAACACATGAACACCTGAACACCTGAACACATGAGCACCTGAACACATGAGCACCTGAACACATGAACACCTGAACACATGAGCACCTGAACACCTGAACACATGAACACCTGAACACATGAGCACCTGAACACCTGAACACACGAACACATGAGCACATGAACACCTGAACACATGAACACCTGAACACATGAACACATGAACATATGAACACCTGAACATATGAACACATGAACACCTGAACACATGAACACATGAACACATGAACATATGAACACCTGAACACATGAGCACATGAACACACGAACACATGAGCACATGAACACCTGAACACATGAACACATGAACACCTGAACATATGAACACATGAACACATGAGCACCTGAACACATGAACACCTGAACACATGAACATATGAACACCTGAACATATGAGCACATGAACACATGAACACACGAACACATGAACACCTGAACACATGAACACATGAACACATGAACATATGAACACATGAGCACATGAACACATGAACACATGAACACCTGAACACATGAACACATGAACACCTGAACACATGAGCACATGAACACACGAACACACGAACACATGAGCACATGAACACACGAACACACAAACACACGAACACATGAACACATGAACACACGAACACACGAACACATGAACACATGAACACATGAACACATGAGCACATGAACATATGAACACATGAACACACGAACACATGAACACATGAACACACGAACACATGAACACATGAACATCTGAACACATGAGCATCTGAACACATGAACACATGAACACACGAACACATGAACATATGAACACATGAACATCTGAACACATGAACACATGAACACACGAACACACGAACACATGAGCACATGAACACATGAACACACGAACACACGAACACATGAGCACATGAACACATGAACACATGAACACACGAACACATGAGCACATGAACATCTGAACACATGAACATCTGAACACATGAACATATGAACATCTGAACACATGAGCATCTGAACACATGAACACATGAACACACGAACACATGAGCACATGAACACATGAACACATGAACACATGAACATCTGAACATATGAACACCTGAACACATGAGCATCTGAACACATGAACATATGAACATCTGAACACATGAACATATGAACACCTGAACACATGAGCATCTGAACACATGAACATATGAACATCTGAACACATGAACACATGAACACATGAACATATGAACACCTGAACACATGAGCACATGAACATCTGAACACATGAACATATGAGCATCTGAACACATGAACATATGAGCATCTGAACACATGAACACATGAACACATGAACATCTGAACACATGAACACCTGAACACATGAACATCTGAAAACATGAACATCTGAACACATGAGCACATGAACACATGAACACACGAACACATGAGCACATGAGCATATGAACACATGAGCACATGAACACATGAACATCTGAACACATGAGCACATGAACATCTGAACACATGAACACATGAACACCTGAACACACGAACACATGAGCACATGAACACATGAACACATGAACACCTGAACACACGAACACATGAGCACATGAACATCTGAACACATGAACACATGAACACATGAACACATGAACACCTGAACATATGAACACATGAACATCTGAACACATGAACACCTGAACACACGAACACATGAGCACATGAACACCTGAACACACGAACACCTGAGCACATGAACACATGAACATCTGAACACATGAACACATGAACACCTGAACACCTGAACACATGAACACATGAACACCTGAGCTCTGGACCTCACTCCCTCTCTCTGTCCCTCTTGCAGATCTTTGGACAACTCGCAGCACCTCGACTCCTTCCTGCCTCTGAAACAGGAAGTTCCTCTCAGAGACCAGTCCTTGGACCAGCCATCTCCGGGGACCCTGGTCTGACAGACCGACCAATCAGAATGAGAGAATCCCAGCCGGATGTTCTGACGCGCGTCCAGGTGACTGGCTCAAACACAACTGTGGAGGTCCTGGTCCGGATTGTCGCTCTCGGTCTGCTGTAGAACCTGCTCTGGTTCTCTGGGACCTACAGGTTGAGGTCCTTGTTCACCGTGATGTCACTGATGATGCCACAGCCCAGTTGAAATCTACTGAATGGCCACAATCAAACCAGGTCTGACACCGACCTCTCCCTGGGTCAAACTCAGGTCAAAGGTCACTCTGGATGTACGTCAGCTGATCTGGGCTTTAATTCACTGGTTTCAGGGATGAAGATAAACTCGGACTCCGCTGAACTCAGGTTCAGGTTTACTCCTCAAGAGGTTTTGAACTTTTCCAGGACGTTGTCTTTGTCTCTCGAGCTGTTTTTCTTTTGGATCTGCACTAAAGCCCAAACGTGTCCTGGGACTTTTCCTGCACCTTGAGGGTCCGGCCACCGGACGTGTTGACGTTTTGATCAGAGCTGAAACCGTAAGAATAAAAATATCTCAGGATGAAAAGAGGAGCTGCATGTGGGAGATTCTCCTCGGGAAGACGAAGAGATTCTGGAGCGTTTGGTGAGAAGGGCCAACGATGGTGTGGATGTGCTGCAAACCAAAAACACACCAGCCCACAGCAGAGTTTATTCGTCGTGTGCTGCCCCACCCAGGCTCCGCCCCTCGCCATGAATGTTCCTGTAGCTGTTGACGAGTCTGACTGGGACCATCTCCTGCTGCTTCTCTAGATATGAACCTGGAAAAGGTCCTGGCGCACCTGTCCGGACCCGAACCAGTGTCAGACCCTGCTCAGACAATCAGGAACCACCAGAGGTTTTATAAGAACTTTTGACAAGTGACGATGATGATGATGATGATGATGATGATGATGATGATGATGATGATGATGATGCACTTGCACCAGCTCAGTCCAGCCAACCAGCAGTTTATGAAATCTAAAAACGTTTTGATAAAAGTCACCAGATCAGGTGTTTGATTCCTCAGGTGAGTCCTGTAGAAACCAGCAGGTGGCGCCGTCTGGTGTATTTACGGTTTGAAGTGTTTCAGTTCGACGTCCATGACAGAAGAAGAACCAGCCTCGTCATTTGAAAGGATCCATACCAAAGCTGTGTCGTCATAACCTTTGTTTTCTCTTTGTACGTCACGTGTGCAGGCGGCTCTTAAACTCCGCCCTCTTGAATCTTCTGCTTCTTCTGTGAGGAGCCTCAGCTTCTGATGTGAAGAGGAAAAACAAAGTGCAATGTCCAGTTAGCACTATTAGCCTAGCAGGCTGTTAGCATGTTACCCTCGCAGGCTGTGAACCCTAAGGCTGACTGTTCGCCTGGGAGGCTGTGAGACTGTTATCATCCGAGGAGCGATTGGTTTATTAGTTCATTAGCCTGTTAGCTTGCCAGACTGTTAGCCTCACTGATGTTAGCCTGTCTGACTGTTGTTAGCCTCTCAGATTGTTAGCTTGTTAGCCAGTCTGACTGTTGTTAGCCTCTCAGATTGTTAGCTTGTTAGTCTGACTGTTGTTAGCCTCTCAGATTGTTAGCTTGTTAGCCTCTCAGATTGTTAGCTTGTTAGCCTGTCTGACTGTTGTTAGCCTCTCAGATTGTTAGCTTGTTAGCCTGTCTGACTGTTGTTAGCTTCTCAGATTGTTAGCTTGTTGGTCTGGCGGACTGATGCAGCTGCTGCCTTCAACCATTTATTATTGCAATTACGTCGTTCATGGAGAGTTTTACGTGAACGACGCCCCCTTCAACGCATGAACTCTGACCTCTGAAGTGTTTCCTTAAGTAATGTCATGTTTATTGACATTTTTGGATAAGCTAACATGTTGGATTATTGGGATAAATCTATTTATTCAAATTGCATCAATAGTTTTTGCAGTATTATGATTCATCTGAAGACTAAAAAGTGTTCGCATGAGCCAACGTGTCAGTGGCAGTCAGACGTGACCACAGGCTCATGAGCGCCCTCTGAAGGCAGCATGAAATAAACATGTTTAGAACATGGTCCTCAACGTGCATCAGAACCAGATCCAGGATCAGATCCAGGTCCGGGTCGAGAGCAATAACTGTATCAGGATGAAAACAAATGCTGCGACAATCAGACAGAGAGGTCACAGTGTTGATCAGCTGGTGATTGATCGAATCAACTGATCGTGTTTTGCACTAATGTCGTGTCATCGATAACTGCTCATCCAGATCCAGGTCTCGGGGGTTTCTACCACAGCGTCTGAGGCTCATTCTCTTTGATCCCAGATGAGTTTTTCAAAGCCACTTCATTTCACCTCACAGAGACTTTCCAGACCTCCACTTCCCTGTAGATGAACAGTGTTGATCATGTGATCGTACAAACTCCGCCCACTGGCTGCAGCTGCCACTCACATTGATGGAACGATTGTGCGGAACCTCGTCTTCAGCTGTCATGTGACCCCGGCCTTGCTCCCAGAATGCATCTCTCTTGACTTCGACGTCAAACCAAAGCAGAACAGACAGGAACTCTGTGTCGCTGTAAATAAAGATGGACGCCATGACAGCGCCCCAGAGGGAAACCATAGACGTAAACACTGCCTCCTCCTTGTTAACTGGTGGCTTTGAAGTAGTGACTCTCCATCCTTCCATCTTCATTTACAGCTCTTGGACACAGAAACACATGATCCAGGCTCAGTGCTGCAGTACCACTGTATCACCACAGTGTGGCACTGTGATACTGAAGGACTGAAAGTATCCAGGGCTGAATGGAGGATCAGGGACCACAGGTTCCTCCTCCGGCCTCCAAACAACAAACTGTGCAATCCTCAGACTGATGAGAAGGTCTGTCCTCTCGTCTCAGTGTTCAAGTAATAAAGATGATCTTGTGTAATGTGTGTTTATCACCAGAAGGTGTCCTCAGTACTTCAGCGTCTGTTCAGTACTGTACTTGTAAAGTACCAGTATCATGCAGTAACTAGTATTAGTTACACTGATGGTGATGTTGTGTCCCCTTCAGGTGCAGGACCAGCTGTGTGGACAGCTGTGATGCGTTCAGGTGCACTCTGTGCAGACGGAATTTGTTTCTACAGCTTCTGTAAAAAATCTTTTCTATCTTTTGCTCATTTGTACTTTTCCACTCTGAGATTTCGGATGTTTTCAAATGTAAATGAACTGCAGGCGTGTTGACGCGCTGTTTTTCAATAAAGTTTTCTCTGCACTCTCTTACTCACAGTGGAGGCTCAGTGTCGCACACGGAACATGACACCGACCGCTAACATCTGGTTACTGACAGCATGTGGTCACTATGGTTACCAACCGCTAACATCTGGTTACCATGGTTACCAGCAGGTATCTACATGTGGTGACAGCAGTGAACACCTGGTCAGAGACACAGTGACTCAACACATCAATGACACAGGTGAACAATGAGTTGACATCTAAACATCAACAATCAACAAAGGGTCAACACGTGGATAACATCAGTGATCAACATGATAATACATAAACAACAACACTAAACAAAGGGTTGACGTGTCTAACGCCAGAGATCAATGGGTTAACAGCAGTCCGGTGGTCACGGGGGCTGTGGGGAGTGGTGAAGGTCTGAGTGAAGGGCGGAGGAGGCGGTGCACAGTGTTGGGACGCGGCCGGTCCTCTCAGGTAAACACCGTCAACTGTGTCAGAGAAAGTTTAGTAAACGGGTCAGTGTGAGATGAAGAGCAGGTGAGTGGAGGATGACGAGGCTCTGACCGGATCCTCTCAGCGCACCAGGTCAGAACCGGAACTTGAAGAACCGGACTCAACCGGAAACTCTTGAGTCTTTTCATCTTCACATCAGAGACAAACAACAAAGTTCCTGCTCGTCGCCGCGAGCTCCGTTAGCTCTGCTAGCACTCTTAGCTCCGTTAGCACCGTTAGCTGCCGGGTCATTTGTCTCGCTTTAACAGTTTGATTCAAACTTCATGAATAAATATTTAGCATGTTTATGTGTAACACGGTGAACAACGGTCGCGTCCACATAAGCTAATAGCAACTAGCCGGACTTCATAGTCGGACTTAACGAAGCGGGTCTAACCAGCAAGTGAACAACTTTAACCGGACTTTACCGGAAGTTACAAATCTTCAGGTTCACCTGCGTTTGATCACATTTTACGGCCGTTGTCGTAAAGTCCTTATCAGAGGTCAAGCTGAGGTGAAAGTACGAATACTACACTAATACTATACCAGTACACGGTAATGTTACCAAAAGCAACAAACAGCAGCACCGTTTTACTACTGTAATATACTCAACGACACTTTAATGACACATGTAATATTCAGAAGAGACAGTAACAGATAGTAATACACAGTAACATACAATAATACTACATTAACATATGGTAATACACAGTAACATACAATAATACACAGTAGCATACAGTAATACTACATTAACTATAGTAATACACAGTAACATACAGTGATACTACATTAACACAGTAATACACAGTAATACAACATTAACATACAGTAATACTACAACAATTCACCATAGTATTCTGTAATACACAGCCATATGTAGAAAAACTATAACATCACCCAATAATACAGAGGTAATACACAGTGATATGTAGTAAAACTACAGTGATTGTGTAGTAATATGTAGTGACACTACAATAACACACAGTAACATGGGTCGATATTACTGTAATGCATCGCTATCTTACAGTAATACACAGACGGTGTAATACACAGACGGTGTAATACACAGACGGTGTAATACACAGCAGTGCTATAATAATAATAACGTCCAGTCATTATTGGTAATACTATAGTTATACTTTGTAATGTCACCATAATACTACAGTAGAATTATGTATGGTAGTATTATGTGGACAAGATGCTGCATAAAAGGAAAAACACACACACATGTGTGCTAATCAGGAAAACCCACACACACACACACACATATATATACATATATATATATATATATATGTATGTATGTATGTATGTATGTATATATATATATATGTATATGTATATATATTTGTTTGTGTGTGTGTATATATCTCTGTCTCACCTGTGCAGGTGGAGCCTCACACTGGACTCAAGTCAGCATGTTGTTTCCATGACGACGACCCTCCTGCTGTGACAGGCTGCTGTCTCTCCTTCTGCCCTCTGATTGGTCAGCTGTCAGCTGCCCATCAACATGCAGCTCACCCTTCAGAAGTTGGGGCGGAGCTCCAGACTCAGGAAGCTGGGCGCCGTGCTGCTCGCCGCCTACGCCATCAAGAGGCTGTCCCCGTCGGTGTGGAGGAGGATTCAGGTGAGACGACACGCGTGTGTGTGAGCACACGCGTGAACACTGCTCAAGTGACACGTTTGTTTGTGTTGTTTTTAGAGAAGTGCAGCAGGTAAACAAGTGGGTGGAGCCAACCTCCCTGTGGGCGGAGTCACTTCGTCTGAAGAGAAGAACAGGACAGTGAAGAAGAGTGGCAAGAGGTGTGTGTGTGTGCATATACATGCGTGTGTGAATCATGGACCCGTTGCCATGATGACAAGTGTGTGTGTGTGTGTGTGTGTGTGTGTGTGTGTGTGTGTCCAGGTCTCCGTCAGTGAACAGGGAGTTTGTCCTCAGACTGTCTCGCCTGTTGAAACTCCTGTTTCCACGGTTACTGAGTCGGGAGACGGGCCTGTTGGTGCTGCACTCCATCACTCTGATGTCCAGGACCTTCCTGTCCATCTACGTCGCTGCTCTGGACGGTCTGTCCCCCTGTGTCCCTGTCTGTCCCCCAACTGTCCCCGTAGACACCTGTCTCACCTCACCCGTCCCTTGATCGTGTCCAGGTGTGATCGTCAGGTGCATCGTGCAGAAGGACCCGCAGGCCTTCGTGCTGCAGATTTCAAAATGGCTCCTCGTGGCCGTTCCCGCCACTTTCATCAACAGCGCCATCAGATTCCTGGAGGGTCAACTGTCCCTCAGCTTCAGGACCCGACTGGTCAACCACGCCTATCAGCTGTACTTCACCAACCAGGTCACACACACACACACACACACACACACACACACACACACACACACAGTGAACGAGGCGAGTTTGTGACGTGTCTGACCGTCCTGTCTCTGTCCCTGCAGACGTATTACCGTGTCAGTAACATGGACAATCGTCTGTCCAATCCTGACCAGTCCCTCACCGAGGACATCGTCATGTTCTCGGCCTCCGTCGCTCATCTCTACTCCAACCTGACCAAACCCATCCTGGACGTCATCGCCCCCTGCTGCCCCCTGTTCCCCACA
>JAFBJT010111419.1:0-15898 GCA_016785325.1 Chascanopsetta lugubris | reverse complement strand
GGTTGTTTAAAGTAAGAAATTTGTGAGATTCATTAAGTCAGCTTTTCAGCTTCGCCTGCAGTCAAGAGCGACAAGCAGAACTTCTAACGGCCGTTCACAGCTTGCGGGCCACGTCCCGCCCGCCCTATTGCTCAAGATTGGCCAAATATGCATTTATTTTGAAAGTCTTTCATTTCCTGCGTGTGTTGCTTGATGTCTCCATTTTCTCGTCTGCTATCTCTCCGTGTCGTCGGTGCCTTATCTTAGCCTTCAAAATAAAAGTCCCACTTTCGAGTCAGAGCACTCCCAATTTGCTTTGCAATGAGTCGTCTTTTCAGCCCGGCGCCTGGTTCCTCTGTCTCCCGTAGGTGAGCATCATAGCGGGGCGACCCATGCATTGTCAGGTGCCAGGCATCGACTACAGCCTCAGTAAGCTCGCCATCCACGCCGCCCTGGAGAGCGCCACCGCCATCGCCCTGTCCCACAGCGGAATCCTCTACATCGCAGAGACGGACGAGAAGAAGATCAACCGCATCCGACAGGTACGAGGCCCAGACGCAGAGTCCATTTACAGATGGATTCCAGGTCTGACTCAGCAAGTTTTAAGATGAACCACAAGTTAAAACCATTCGTTTTGAGGAAGTCACGATACAGTTTTCCCTCCATAACCGATTCTCATGACCAAAAAAAATATTTTTTAATCATTATTATAAAAAAACCACAACTGGGCTGTCATCTTACGATGAATTCGACTCTGTATTATTATGGATTATTTCTGTGACTGAATGAGTGAGTGTGTTTGATTGTTTTCAGAGACTCTTCATTTACTCCTAACCTTTTTTTTTTTTTTTTTCCTCATCCTCTCCTTTGATTGCTGTGAATGTATGAATCTTGCTTTTCTTAACACAACGTTCTCTCGTGGAGAATTTTTCGATGACCTCCTCCCACGCGTCCGTTTTCCGTCAGGTGAGCACCAACGGAGAAATCTCCCTCCTGGCCGGCGCCGCCTCCGACTGCGACTGCAAGAACGACGTCAACTGCAACTGCTTCTACGGCGACGACGGCTACTCCCCCGACGCCGGGCTGAACTCCCCCACCTCGCTGGCCGTGTCCCCCGACGGCACGCTCTTTATCGCCGACCTCAACAACATCCGCATCAGGGCGGTGCGAGCCAACCGGCCCGGCCCCGCCGTGTCCAGCGTGGGCTTCGGGGGGGCGGCGCAGTACGAGGTGGCGTCCCCCAGGGAGCAGGAGCTGTACGTGTTCAACGGGGAGGGGCTGCACATCCAGACCATCAGCCTGGTGACCGGCGAGCCGCTGTACAACTTCACCTACGGCCCCGACGGGGAGCTGGCCGCCCTGGTGGACAACTGCAACAACACGGTGAAAGTGAGGCGGGACGGCTCGGGCCAGGGGGGCGGGGCCGGCCTGCTCCGGCTGGTGATGCTGCCGGAGAATCAGGTGGTGACGCTGGGCCTGGACCCCACAGGGGGGCTGCGGAGCGTGTCGGCCCTGGGCCAGGAGGTGGCACTGATGGGCTACAGCGGCAACACGGGCCTCCTGGCCACCAAAGCGGATGAGACTGGATGGACCACGTTTTACCAGTGAGTGTGTGATTTTTTTTTTAATATTTTTTTTAATTTTCATGAATCTTAAATACCAAATTGAGCTCTGCGGGCTTCATGTTCACCGTGCTCTGTCGAATCCCCAAGTATCAGTGCTCCTGACGCGGCGTCCTCCTGCCCCCTAGTGTTGGTTTTCACAACCACATCCAAATCCTTTCTCAGATGACCTCTCTCCTCCAGTGTGTGTGTGTGCGTGTGTGTGTGTGTGCGTGTGTGTGTGTGTGTGAGTGTTTCCGCATTGGCCCGCTGCCCGTCTCTCGCCAATCATCCCGTCTGCGATATCCCCTCTCTCAGGTACGACAGCGAGGGCCGACTCACCAATGTGACATACCCCACGGGGATGGTGACGAGTCTCCACCGCGAGATCGAGCGCTCCATCAACATCGACATCGAGAGTTCCAGCAGGGACGACGATGTCACTGTCATCACCAACCTGTCCTCCGTGGAGGCCTCGTACACCGTGGTGCAAGGTAGAGACTGGCACGGCTCTTTTAAACATGCACCGACACACAGTCCCTCTTCCGCCAGACCCTTCGCACAAAATCTGCAACATACAACTGATAAGTACAGTCACAATATATATTTTAAGTATATATTATATTTTGTAGGACTTCATGACACCAGTTCAAAGTAATATGTTGCATTTGATTAAGTGTTTTCTATCCATTTGGGTAATGTGGTATTCATTTCATCAAAGTCGGAAAATGTAATTGAATTCACTTAATGTACAGATCTGTACACGAAAGAACCAATATGTACAATTTTGTTTGAATTGTTTTTACATTTTGTCGGAGAAGTGGAATTCAAGATATTTTTTCCAGATGTTTGTATGAGTGCATATTCACATCCGCAGCAGATCCTCTCTGTTGAGACGCCATGTTGTTTTTAATAACTGAATCCTGAGGTTGAGGGCTCAACTCGACTCACTGTAACTTCCAATACACAAGTCTCATGTATATGGTTGAACCAAGTATCTCACAACATGACAGAAATCTCTTCATTAAATTGGAGCCTTTTTGATAAACATATCAATCTCTTGTTGACTAAAGTTTTACCAATACAATATGGAAATAAGAGAATAATAAAATTATATTAAATATATTATAATATAATAAGAAAACGAATTTCATACTCTTAGAGACGGGTCTCTGTGGATAAACACACACACTTGGTTGGAGTGGTTTGTTAAAGGTAGGTCAAGTAAAAAAGTGAGAATACACTGCACAGTGAGGTCGACTGGTGGGAGAAGTGAAGGAAATTGAGCTACGTAAATATTGTCCATAAATCATAGTTTGCATAGATAAAGATTAAAGTGACATTGAATGGAACACATTTCAAATGAACTCATCAATATGACACTGATGAGTTACGCAATTTTATTTGAGTATAACGAGGCAGAGCATCCCTCAGTGACGGAGGCTGTGCTGAGGCCTGCAGCCTTTAATTGAAAGTCTCCTTATTTTCTCTCTCGCCTCGGGGGATTCTTTTTCCATCCTGTCCCCGTAACGGACTCTCTCGCTCCCTCTATCGGAGCACAGACCAAACGACCAAAATATGTCGGTGGTTAATCGCAGCTGGGCTCGTCACTGCAAAATGTATCGTTAAGTCACGTGGAGCGAAGCGTACCAACGTACAAACACGGCCCCCCGCCAGCTCCCGTGATCCCGGGGCTTATTCGGCGAGTTAAGAGAGAGGACGAGGACGAGGGAGGGGGAAATAATTGTGTCCGTCCTCTCGATGGGAGGAAGCGGTGTGACAGGAGAGCGATGGCAGCCTCGGAGGAGTGCTGTGTGTGTGTGTGTGTGTGTGTGTGTGTGTGTGTGTGTGTGTGTGTGTGTGTGTCGGAGCTCCACCTGGGCTGCGCGAGCAGAGGAGCCGCGAGTCGTTTAAGGTTTCCAGCCGCGCCGCACGGCCCTCCACTGACATACTCACTTAACCGCCCCCCTCTCTCTCCCACTCTCTTCATTAACTCCGGCACAGTGAATTCTCCTTGGCCCTCCAGCTCTCATTTCTCCCTCTCTCCTCCCCTCTCCCCCGACTCTGTTTTATTACAAGGTTGCTCTGACGGAGGGAGCGCCGAAGATTCTTTATCTAAAGCCGGTTGCTGCAAAGTCAATGGGAAAAGCTTCACGTGTCTGTTTGGAGGCATCGTTCAAATGTAGCGGGCGCTTTATTACAAATTGGCCTCGTGGATTACTGTCGTTTACGGTGCGGGGCTTCCGGAGGGAAGACGCCATCCCGTCCCTGCACCTTTTGAAAATGAAATCTGAAAAATCAAATAAAAAAATTCAAATAATCAAAAGTCCCACCTTCAACCCCGTCTCTGCATCACGGCCAGAGCCGAAAACAACTTTATCTGGCTTTCAATCGCCTCAGTGTGATCATTGAGACGTCTGCTCTCAGACATCAGGCGGAGGAAAATGGAGCCTCAGCATTAGACTCCTGCTTATCTGCTTTCGTTCCTGTGATTCCGACGGAGTCATTAAATTGCACAGATGCGCAGATTGTGGAGAAATGACGCTTTAAGACTAAAGATTTCAGGAGTTTGGAAGATGGTGAATCGGGTCCATAAATCTGTAATGGGCATAATCTGTCTGTCACTCGTCTCAGCGCTTCGGGACCGGAACCCATTTTCTATTATTATTATTTTCTACACCTTCCTTTATAATGTAAAGGAGGTTTAGTGCACCCTCACAAATGTGCAATTTAATTTCCCTGCATCATCAACTGCTTTATATGGGCTGATGCATTTTAACTCTTTTCTGTTGTGCATTTATTGTTGTTAAGAAAATGCTCCACTAACAGTATACAATTCTGTTTTGTAATAAGATTTTGTCTTCAACATTTTTACACACTGTCTCAATATCAAAAGAAAGAAAATCACTCAGTGAATTTCTAATGAAATGTTCTATGCAGTGGAATAGTTGTACACCTAACATCCACCCTTCATTATTGTTTTACAAGATCAAATGTCATTTACAATATCTGAGTGTTATGAGTGTTTTTTTCTGATCTGATTTAAAAATGGCAACAAAAAACAAAGGCCGAATGGAAGATTCTTATCGGCCCTAATGATCCTGAGATCTGAGGCTTTCACAGGATCATCTTAAGACCTTCAGACGGTTCTTCTTCTCAAATCCTAAATATCAAACACGCCTGATATTTTCAACAACCGACTCATTTAATATGACAACATATATTTAATGTTGTAACATAATAGTGAGCACAAACTGACAGAGCAGCATGACCAACAGGTTACACATGATTAGCCTCAATAACAATCAGAAAAAAATGGAGGAATCGGGCAAATAAATTGCTTTCATGAGATTTTTGTGGAGAGGTTGAACTTTTTTAAACTATGGTCTTGATGGAGAGTCTTTCTTTTGACCAATGGGATTGATGTTGGAAGTTTGGAGTCAGAATATCTGTTGGATGCTTTTATGTAAAATTTTGTCACACAGACATTTTATTATGTTTTCATTTTCCTCTGTTTTTTCATCAGGTGCTTTGTAAAATCACAGTTGACTCAATCAAGCTTCTTGTAACAACTCAGTCATTTTTCAGCACACTGAAGGATGTATCGACAGTTTTCACACATCTCAAAATATACTTAAATAAACATTAAAAACTGAAATCAAGTGAAATAAAATACCAAAAATATAGTGATGACACTATGTTTACGTCTCCCCCTACAGACCAGGTCAGGAACAGCTATCAGTTGTGCAACAATGGAACCCTGAGAGTGATGTACGCCAATGGGATGGGCATCAGCTTCCACACGGAGCCCCACATCCTGGCGGGTTCCGTCAGCCCCACCATCGGCCGCAGGAACATCACGCTGCCCACGGACAACGGCCTCAACTCCATTGAGTGGCGTCTGCGCAAAGAGCAGAACAAGGGCAGGGTCACCGTTTTCGGCAGGAAGCTCAGGGTGAGTTGCGTTCGGGACGGAATGTCGACCTTCAATCGCCCGAGTTGGCGCCTGCTCCCAAACCCTCCCTCCCTCTCCCTCAGGCTCACGGACGAAACCTCCTCTCCATCGACTTCGACCGCAACACGCGCACGGAGAAGATCTACGACGACCACCGCAAGTTCACGCTGCGCATCATGTACGACGCCCAGGGCCGCCCGGCCATGTGGCTGCCCAGCAGCAGCCTGGCGGTGGTCAACGTGTCCTACTCCCCCACGGGGCAGCTGGTCGGGCTGCAGAGGGGCAGCATGAGCGAGAGGACGGAGTTCGACACCCAGGGACGCATCCTGTCCCGTTCCTTCGTGGACGGGAAGGTGTGGAGCTACAGTTACCTCGACAAGGTGAGCGTCCTTCCTCTTTCGCGCCGGTGTGGGACACTCGGGGAGGCGAGGACGAGGGAGGATGGCGCGTCGTTCGGCGATTTTCACGCTCGTGAAGATGCAAATTTGTCTGCCGCTTCTACTCCACGGGAGGCGAGTCGCCCGTCGACCGTGCGATTGCGTTAATCCCTGTTTTTTGCTTTCCCTCGCTCCTCCAGTCCATGGTTTTGCTGCTGCAGAGCCAGAGGCAGTACATCTTTGAGTTCGACGCCTCGGGCCGGGTCACGGCCGTCACCATGCCCAGCGTGGCCCGCCACACCATGTTCACGCACGTGTCGGTCGGCTACATCCGCAACACCTACAACCCGCCGGAGAGCAACGCCTCCATCATCCACGACTTCAGCGAGGACGGCCGGCCGCAGGCCGTGCACTACCTGGGCACCGGCCGCCGCGTCCTCTACAAGTACGGCAAGCTGGCCAAGCTGTCCGAGATCGTGTACGACAGCACCGCCGTCACCTTCGGCTACGACGAGACCGCCGGCGTGCTGAAGATGGTCAACCTGCAGAGCGGCGGCTTCTCGTGCACCATCCGCTACCGCAAGATGGGGCCGCTCATCGACAAGCAGATCTACCGCTTCAGCGAGGAGGGCATGGTCAACGCCCGCTTCGATTACACGTACCACGACAACAGCTTCCGCATCGCCAGCATGAAGCCGGTCATCAGCGAGACGCCGCTGCCCGTCGACCTCTACCGATACGACGAGATCTCCGGAAAGGTCAGACGTCTCGACTCCTCTGTAGCTTTCGAGGGTGAGGGGCAGGTTGGAGCCTGGCGGAGCTCACAGGCTCTCTTTCGTGATGATTGTGCCTCAACAGGGACATCTGGTGGTCAGTGGCAGTCACGTCACCCTCTCACAAGCAATGTCACTGTTTCAGTCCCAAGTCGGCGATGACAGTTCGGAGAAGACCGTTCGTTCTGATCTGCTAAATGTATTTGTTCAGTTCTGCGAATGAATGATCGTGTCAAGATCACACCTTCAAAGGAATGATAGGTTTGTTGTGAGAATACACTCCGACTGCAGAGCTAAACCCTGATCCCCACGACGGCTCAATTGTTGGTTCGTGTTGATCTAAAAAGCTTAATCTAAAAACTAGACCTGTGTTTTGAGCAAAAGCTTTGATCAGTCATTTTGAGACGCGTGTGGTCTGCAAATCTCCATTTTCCTCAGCAGCCATCATCGTTGAGTCGTAGTGATGCATCTTGATGCATCATCTCGCTTGTTCAAGGCCAAACCACTTGAAACTGTCAAACCGAGGCAACGCACTGACACGCTCCGAAGCGATAAAACACGTCGCGACGGTTCGACCAAAGGAAGCGCGAAGCGGAGCGGCGATGACGTTCGAAGCTGTTTCCCTATCTCACCTATCTCCCCCCCCCTCCCTCCCCCCTGCAGGTGGAGCACTTTGGAAAGTTCGGGGTCATTTACTACGACATCAATCAAATCATCACCACCGCCGTCATGACGCTGAGCAAGCACTTCGACACCCACGGTCGAATCAAGGAGGTGCAGTACGAGATCTTCCGCTCGCTCATGTACTGGATGACGGTGCAGTACGACAGCATGGGCCGGGTGGTGAAGAGGGAGCTGAAGATCGGGCCCTACGCCAACACCACTCAATACCGCTACGACTATGATGGAGACGGACAGCTCAGCGGCGTCAAGGTGAATCTCCCGCCCGTCCAGAGAGAGGGGAGAGATAATCTGCGCGAGCCCACGCGTCAACTCCACTCACTTTGAGCGGCGGTCCGCCGCCCGTCACTTACACTCTGCTGTCGTGGCGTCTTTCGTCTCCCCCGCAGGTGAACGACTGGTCGACGTGGCGCTACAGCTACGACCTGAACGGCAACCTCCACCTGCTGAACCCCGGGAACAGCGCGCGCATCCTGCCGCTCCGCTACGACCTCAGGGACCGCATCACGCGCCTGGGCGACGTCCAGTACCGCCTGGACGAGGACGGCTACCTCAGCCAGCGCGGCTCGGACATCTTCGACTACAACTCCAAGGGCCAGCTCCTGAGGGCCTACAACCGGGGGCCCGGCGGCTGGAGCGTGGTGTACCACTACGACGGGCTCGGGCGCCGGGTGTCCACGAGGAACAGCATGGGGCAGCACCTGCAGTTCTTCTACGCCGACCTCAACCATCCCACCAGGGTCACGCACATCTTCAACCACTCCAGCTCGGACATCTCATCGCTCTACTACGACCTGCAGGTAAAGGCCACGTCCACCGACATCACGTCCTTAAAGGTGCCAGCGAGTGAGATTTCGCCCGTTTTTGTCACTTCTACAAATATTACCAAACAATAGCTAAATAGTTTTCTTTTCTTTTTTTCTTTTTTTCCCCCCATCACCCTTAGAATGAGCCAATTAATGTGTATTTACATGGGGAGTGGCTCCTCTCTACGGGGAGCGCCACGTTTTCACGGCCCAAAGCAGATGCACTTTGACATGTTTTGAGTTTTAGTGACGATCGAAGTCGAGCGTAGGTTCTCCTGCACGTTCAGAGGGGTGAGGCGATGGATGCGACATGCAACTTCACCCATAGGTGTCACCAAATCTTGCACTCTGCCCCTTTAAAGTACTTGCTGTCTTGACAATGTGTATTTGAATGACTTTTAGCATTTTTTTTAAAGGCAACGCGTATTCAAGAAATATGATCTTTGATAACTATCTAACCTACGGTCGATGAAAATGTAACTATATTTCATTTCATTCGTTTATTTCCTATTTTCTGTCACTTTATTCCTCTTTTGACGTTTTTTTTTAAATTGATTTCAAAGAATAATACTTGAAAAAAAGCAAACGATAGAACAATATAGACAATATCAAAAATGATCAAAGGAAACGTAGAGATAAGTTGAATAAACCAATATTCTGTCCTTATGTTCGATACACGTCAGCAAGAGCCTCATCCTGAAATATGACAGAGACTCGTCTGATTTCTGACTGTGTGGTGTTCAGGGTCACTTGTTCGCCATGGAGGTGAGCAGTGGGGAGGAGTACTACATCGCATCCGACAACACCGGCACACCACTGGCAGTGTTCAGCAGCAACGGACAGATGATCAAACAGGTACACATCCAAGTCACCTTGGATGGCTTTCATCCGCTGTGAATTACAAAATAAAAGCGCACGGCTCATCTTTAACCGTAAAGCAAGCGAAAGCATCTGCGGTCTGTCGTGTCCGATTTGTCCTCGGGGTGTAAATCACGCGCTGCCGTCACTTTCCGTCCAGATGAAGTGTCAAGATTCACAAAGTCTCTCTCTGTGCCACAGGTTCAGTACACAGCCTACGGAGAAGTGTACCTGGACTCCAACCCGGAGTTCCAGTTGGTGGTGGGGTTCCACGGTGGTCTCTATGACCCCCTGACCAAGCTGGTGCACTTCACTCAGCGGGACTACGACGTCCTAGCCGGGCGCTGGACCTCCCCGGATTACAGCATCTGGCCCAAGATCGGCAAGGACCCCTCTCCCTTCAATCTGTACATGTTCAAGAACAACAACCCTCTCAGCGACATGCTGGATGTCAAGAACTACGTCACAGGTACGAAGGTTGAATATGTTAGAAAAAGTCAAAGTTAGATTTCAATCAATCAATCCATCGATCAGTCAATCAGAGTTTATTTATATAGCCCGCATTTACAAAGGACAGTTTGTCTCACAGGGCTTCACAGGGTGGGTAACATCCTCTGTCCTTAGAGCCTCAGCACGGGTCAGGAAAAACTACCGGGAGAAAAAAACCTTTTTAACAAGGAAAAAAAGAAAAGGTAGAAACCTGAGGGAGAGTCACGAGTGAGGGATCCACTCCCAGGACGGACAGACGTGCAACAGATGTTACGTAGAGTCTTCAGTAACGATACTTTACATGTTTACATATTTTTCAAATGTAAATGACGAGATGTTTATATCCCTCTTCATTTCATTGTGTCAAGAGAATGTGATCATCAAAATGGTGGCACGAGAGATTTCAGCTGCACGAAAAATGAAAAAGACACTCAAGATTGTTTAATTCCACCGAGAGCGAACAGTTGCCCTCACAACATTTAAATCCACCAGACCTGGTGTTTAGGATTATTAATTCCCTGCACATCAATAACTAGAATCATTTTTTTTTTTTTTTTCTATTGTCCATATTCTAAAATGTCAGTATGTCTCTTAGGGTTTAACGAGATGCCAATGCTCACATTAAAAGTGGCATGAGGAAGAATAACGAAACATACGGTATAGAGCTGCACGTAACAGAGCATGTCAGAGAAAATCAATGATGAGGGGATCACTCACAAAAGAGACTCAATAGTTTTTGTCGAGATCAATTCCTGAAGAGAAAAATCGTACACACTGCCCCTTTAATTCTAATACCATCCTGCTAACTAATAGGCAAACGAGGGCAGGTGAATCCAGAATTTGCCTGGTGGACACACAAAAGTATATTTGCATGATAGATATTACGTATGTGTGCAAAGTCCTGGACAACTATAGAACATGCAGTGTCCGGGAGGGGCTGAGTGCAGCAGCAGTGTTAGTGCACCGTGAACGATGTCCGCGCACGCCATCGTCTGAATCACGCGGGAAATGACGCCTTTACTTTGACCTTCTAAAAACCTCCCTCATCAAACTCATCCTCTGCCCTGTCTGCTGCTGCTGCTGCTGCTGCTGCTGCTGCTGCTGCTGCTGCTGCTGCTGCTGCTGCTGCCGCAGACGTGAAGAGCTGGCTGGTGATGTTCGGCTTCCAGCTCAGCAACATAATCCCCGGGTTCCCTCGACACACGCTCTACTTCGTGGAGCCTCCGTACGAGCTGCAGGCCACCCAGCACTGTGAGAACGGACAGGTAACGTATGACTCGGTATCATTGGTACCAAAGAGCGTGCTCCAGTCGCTACGGCGACGCGGCCGCGAGTGCCCACCCAAACGCTTTGTCTGCCCCCTGCAGCTCATCACCGGAGTGCAGCAGGCGGCCGAGCGTCACAACCAGGCCTTCATGGCGCTGGAGGGCCGACTCCTCAACAAGGAACGGCGGCGGCGGAAAGACAAGCCCGGCCACTGGTTCGGCACCAGCACCCCGATCATCGGCCGCGGCGTGATGCTGGCGCTGAAGGAGGGCCGAGCGGTGGCCAGCGTGTCGGCGCTGGCGAGCGACGACAGCCGCAAGGTGGCCCTGGTGCTGAACGGCGCCCAGTACCTGGAGGGCACCCACTACACCCAGGACGGCAGGGACTGCCACTACTTCGTCAAGGTGGGGTCGGCCGACAGCGACCTGCTGGCGCTGGGGCTCACCAACGGGCGCAAGTCGCTGGAGAGCGGCATCAACGTGACGGTGAGCGGGCGCTCCAGGCGAGGGGTGACGGTGGAGTTCGCCGTGCCGTCGTTGGTGCTCGGCGTGCGCTACGGGCTGGCGGCGGACGTGCTGGATGAGGAGAAGGTAAGACTGTTGGAGCTGGCCCGGCAGAGGGCGCTGGCGGGGGCGTGGTCCAAGGAGCAGCAGAGGGCGAGGGACGGGAAGGGGGGGGGCCGTCTGTGGACGGAGGGCGAGCGGCAGCAGCTCCTGACCACGGGCAGGGTGCAGGGCTACGACGGCTACTACGTGCTGCCGGTGGAGCAGTATCCAGAACTGGCCGACAGCAGCAACAACATCCAGTTCCTCAGACAGAACGAGATGGGCAAGAGGTAACAGCGCCACCCGGAGCGGCCCGGGGGGGGGACGGACCCTTCATTTCTCTCAATCCTCTCTCCCACTCAGCCTCCTCAGCCTCCTTATGCCCTTTCTTTCCAAATCCCTTTCGAGAATTAACCAACACACGGGGTTACTCGCGGAACGCTGCAGGGACTTTTGAAAAGAATGACTTATCAGAAAACAACGTTATGGTTCATTTTACTGCCACGGGCGGGAAAAGAAAAAAAAGAAAAAAAAAAAAAAAGGTAGTCAAAAGAGTTTTCTTTTTCTTTTTCTTTTTTTTTTTTGTCGGAAAAAAACTTTGAACAACCGAAAAAGCACTGAAGAACTCGACGAACTGTTGCTTAATGGATACGAAGATTCCCCTTTTTAAAAAAGATAGTGATATTTTCGCCCATATTTTTTGGGTCACACTGGCGAGAGGCTGCGACGGCCGTCGCGCACCATGTTGGTGGAGTCGACGGCGTGTCTGCGGTCGACGGCGTGTCCGCGGTCGACGGCGTGTCCGCGGTCGACGGCTCGTCCGTCTCGCATGGACGATGAAAAGGGACCAAAGCTGAGACGAAACCCCCGTCTAGAAAACCGCCGTCTCTACTGCACACGGAGAGAGGATGTCACGTGATGAAGCAAGGTGGAGCGAGAACGCAAAAGGTCGTCTGGCACTGCAACTCGTCTCCCTGTCTCAGGCCTCCCATCATCGCACCACCCACCACGGACCAGTCCTCCGCCACCAGGGCGGCGCACATCCGACTCAACTCGCGGCATCCTGGAACAAAATCTGTCGACGGACTCGAGCAAAAGAACTTTTTCAGAAAAAAAGAAACAAAAACAAAGGGACAAAAAAGTGATGGCTATATTTGTGGACAGTGGTATCATACAACATTGTTTATTTTGAAACGGGGAGAAGAATCATATTACTCCATATGTGTCTGACTACACTAAATTTCAGGATGTTGCGTATACTGTAGATGCCGTAGTTTTGTACGTTTCAGTCGCAGTAGAATCGTGAGACTTTCACCAAGGCACTTCTGTACAGAGCAATCAAACACACACACACACACACACACACACACACACACACACACACGCTCACAGTCTGGAAAACATTTAGTATTTATTTGATTTGATTTGATTCTTTTTTAATTTATTTATTCTTAGTACTATATGACAATCATGAATGAGTCACCAGTTTCTCTGAAATAAAGGAATATTAACGGACGACTTTATTTTCCTTTTGTAAAATATGTATTAAAATGTTTATTTCCTTTTTTGCTTTTCTATTACATTTGCGTTTTGCTGCCAGGGCAAATAATAGTCACTCTTGGAGAAAGGAAAAAAAAGAATAATTTATGTAATAAAGTGTTTTAAAAAGAAAAGAAGCGGTTTATACTTTAAATAAAGTCTTTAAAACTGTGAAATCTGTTTTTTCGAAAATATATTTCGATGTACAGTGTATAGATCTACCTTTATGCAGCACAGTAGAATATTGTTCAGAATATCAAGTTTTATATTTCTAAGAGGAAGTGGCTTGTAATGTGCAAAATCTTTAGCTGGTCTTATTACTCTAGAGTTTTGTGACACTCTAATATTCCATATCTACAATATCAATCCCCAGTTTGTTGTTTTTTGACTGTTTTCTTTGGTTTTATCCGCGGAAGCAGACGTCGTTTCTGTGCTAGATCCCGACAGCAGTAGCAGTAATGGATCCTTCTCACTGTGAAGAGACTCGTGCTGGATGTCATAATGTACCAAATCAGTATTATCAGAAACGGATGATTCTTATACATTCACTGAGAACGAGACTCTTCTGAGAACCTTAACAATAAAAACATAATTGTTTACTTCATCTGTGTCGCTCGCTTTCATCGCACGGCCGTGTTTTCCGGAGGACTCTCGTCGTCCTTGTTCACATCCCAGAGTGACCGTCTCGCAGTCGGAGGGTTTTCTCTCTCGTTGCGTCATCCTCGGCGATAGAAGTAGTATTCTCTTCTCGGATGTTTCCGTCTCTTGTTTTCCTCGCTCTGCTCCAAATGCAGCTCACGCTCGCTCGCGCACTAAACACGAGAACACGGGGGCCAATGTTTTTGACATTGACTGTTCGTCGATCCTAATGTGCTTTTAATTGGCCATTAATCTAAACCCTGTTAACTCCGAACGCTCCAAAGAGCTTTAACTTCTCTCTTTCCTTTTTTCCCCCTGGCATCATTTCACTCTATTGACTTTCCGATGCCTCATCTTCTCGCCGCAGAGATTGAAGAGGGGTTTTTTTCTGTGTCTATAGCCCATGTTTTTTTAAACAGTACATTAAATGGTGGCGTGGGGCTGTTCAGTCTCAATTTAGGGATTTTATGCGCAGACTGTATATAAAGATGGACGTAGCGTCCGTGACCTCACACTCGTGACTTCAGCCCTCGCTTTCTGCAGAGTGCATTCGAAGCGAATCGTGGGCGATCCCTTCGTCGCCGCCTCGCCAACGTCCATGTCCCTCTAGTGACCAGTTCACCCAAAGACGGGAAAAGAGACGGGACGCACAGAGACGTGGGTGGGCCCGCGGTGCCGTCGCATCGCGCGCAGCACCTGAAGGGGTCGGCCCGGCAGTCAGTCGAGAGGCCACGCCCCCTCGAACATGCGCAGTTTCGTGTGTTGACCCTAAGACGGCCGGGTTCTTGCGCTGGTGCAGAGGTGGTGCTGTCGTCCCGAGGGAGAACCTGTCCTCTGGACTAGGCGGGAACAAGGACACTTCCTGTCTCTCCACCTCTAACTAGGTGTGTGGGGAGCATTCTGGCGCAAAGCGTCCGCCGCGCATCACCCAGGTGGGTGCTGCGCACTGGCGGTGGTTGAGGTGAGTCCCTCCTTCTCTGTACAGCGCTTTGCATTCGTATGGCGCTGTTCCAAACTCTCAATCACTCATTATTAGGATTATTTCCCCATCGGACGCATCCTCATCCGCTGAATCCTCCACACCTCTTTCCTGTGTCATCTGCATCCGTCGCTGTCGGCACATTTCACCACCCGCATCATCTGTCGGCCGCGCGCCTCGTCACCTTCATCCTCTGTCATCTCTTATCTTCCTCGTTGGCTTCTTTCTACGTCGGCGGCGTCGGCCTTCTCCTTTGGGAATCCGCTTCCTTTGAAGGTTACACCAGCGGGTAGATGCATCTGTCATCTTCATCTACGGCCGTGAGTCAAACCAAAAGGATTCTTCTCGTCGCGTCTGAAGTGTGGCTCCTCCCTAACGGCCGTCGCCTGTAGCGCCAGGCTCAAGAAAGTTATGACGGCCATTTAAAAGCTGCCGGATGTTTAAATCGCTGCTGCTATTATCTCCACGAAACACGGTTAATGAATCCGTGTGATGTGTTGGGATGGAGGAAGACTCGGGGCAGTCCATGACTCACTGTGAAGCAATGAATCAGCAAATGTAGCCTCTGATTTAAAGGTACACTGTGTAAGATTTGGTGACATCTACAGGTGAAGTTGCATTTTGTATCCATCCCCTCAGCCTTTCCACCCCAGCTCGCAGGAGAACCCGTCGTAGCCTTGTCATTCAAGCTCAGAAGATGCTCAATACTGGGCTGGTGTAAAAACATGGCGGCCCCCATAGGGAGGACCAGCTCCTGATGTAAATGTTCATGAAATGTGCAGTGTGTAAGATTTGGTGACATCTAGAGGTGAAGTTGCATGTTCTATCCATCACCTCACCCTTCTGAGCATACAGGAGAACCAATGGTCGACTTCAGTCGTCATTAAAACTTAAAAGATGTTTAGTATGTCCACTCTGGGCTACTGTAAAAACATGGCGGCCCCCATACAGAGGACATCCTCATGTAAATGGGTTCATTTAAGGATAGGGGGAAAGAATAACAATACATTTAGGTGATTAGGAAAATCTCAGTATGTAGTTGTTTTGTAATATTTTTTACTTTCAATAGAAGACCAAAATTGTACACACTGTACCTTTAAAGGGCTCATTTTCGGGTCATGTAAAAAGCAAGTCTTACATTGAGGTGATCATACGCTGGAAAAAATGACTACATCATTGATTGGTAATTCTTTTTCAACAGATAGAAGTGGGAAAGAAATTGACCAAAATATTGCACACTGCACCTTTAATGGCAACCTTTGAGAGCAGCACATGTATTGCAGGGAAAAGCACACGGGTGGATGATGTCAGGTAGTTACGGAACGCTCGTGTGGTGTCAGCTGATTTCCTGACACCATGGAACAGACCTGGGCATTGTACGGCCCCCGGGCCACATCCGGCCCTTTGGTTG